>WNWK01005776.1:17500-114968 GCA_009830355.1 Cherax destructor | reverse complement strand
TATATATATATATATATATATATATATATACAGTGGACCCCATTTTCGAAAAAACTTCCTCCTGAAGTCTGCTCAAGGGGCCCTTCCGGCAATTTTAAACCCCCTTAAAGGGAAAAAATTTCACGTTTTTTAAATTCTATTTCAGACCCCCAAAATACACTTCCACCTGCAAGTGAGTAAATCAATAGCCAGTAATTGATTTACCGCATGATGGTAGGATTGCTGGAGTCTTTTTCTGTCTCATAACATGCAAGATTTCATATGTCTACTGTATACCTTTTTACACTTAGGTCATACTACACATTCATGTGAAATAGTATATATAACACCCTCATAGGTTTTCTTCTATTTCTTGTAGTTCTTGTTATTATTTCTTTATCTCCATGGGAAGTGGAATGAGATTCTTCCTCCTAAGCTTCATGTGTCGTAAGATGAAATCGTTAAAATGCGGGAGCAAGGGGCCTAGTAACCCTTCTCCATGTATACATTACTTAAGTTAAAAAACAACTTTAGTTTCTCTTTAGGCCACCTACTAATTAATTGAAACAGAATTTGATTGATATATATATAATATATATATATATAATTATATATTATATATATATATATATATATATATATATATATATATATATATATATATATATATATATATATATATATATATATATATATATATATATATATATAAATATATATATATAAACTCTCGAAACTCTTCAAAGGTATATCAAAGTTATATATATATATATATATATATATATATATATATATATATATATATATATATATATATATATATATATATATATATATATATATATGTTATCAACAAATTTTGTTGAAAAATAAGAAAAAGTTTTAGAGTGAGATTAATAAGTTGAGGAAGCCTAGGGAACAAATGGATTTGACAGTTAAAAATAGGAGGAGGAGTTATTAAATGGAGAGTTAGAGGTATCGGGAAGATGGAGGGAATATTTTGATGAGTTGTTAAATGTTGATGAAGACAGGGAAGCTGTGATTTCGTGTATAGGGCAAGGAGGAATAACATCTTGTAGGAGTGTGGAAGAGCCAGTTGTGAGTGTGGAGGAAGTTCGTGAGGCAGTGGGTAGAATGAAAGGGGGTAAGGCAGCTGGGATTGATGGGATAAAGATAGAAATGTTAAAAGCAGGTGGGGATATAGTTTTGGAGTGGTTGGTGCTATTATTTAATAAATGTATGGAAGAGGGTAAGGTACCTAGGGATTGGCAGAGAGCGTGTATTGTTCCTTTGTATAAAGGCAAAGGGGACAAAAGAGAGTGCAAAAATTATAAGGGAATAAGTCTGTTGAGTGTACCTGGTAAAGTGTATGGTAGAGTTATTATTGAAAGAATTAAGAGTTAGACAGAGAGCAGAATAGCAGATGAACAAGGGGGCTTTAGGAAAGGTAGGGGGTGTGTAGACCAAGTGTTTACAGTGAAACATATAGGTGAACAGTATTTGGATAACGGTAAAGAGATTTTTGTGGCATTTATGGATTTGGAAAAGGCGTATGACTGGGTGGATAGGGGACCAATGTGGCAGATGTTGCAGGTGTATGGAATAGGAGGTAGGTTACTGAAAGCAGTGAAAAGTTTTTATGAGGATAGTGAGGCTCAGGTTAGAGTGTGTAGGAGGGAGGGGGACTATTTCCCAGTAAAAGTGGGCCTTAGACAAGGATGTGTGATGTCACCGTGGTTGTTCAATATATTTATAGATGGGGTTGTAAGAGAAGTGAATGCGAGGGTCTTGGCAAGAGGTGTGGGTTTAAAAGATAAAGAATCAAATACAAAGTGGGAGTTCTCACAGTTGCTTTTTGCTGATGACACTGTGCTTTTGGGAGATTCTGAAGAGAAGTTGCAGAGGTTGGTGGATGAATTTGGTAGGGTGTGTAAAAGAAGAAAATTGAAAGTGAATATAGGAAAGAGTAAGGTGATGAGGATAACAAAAATATTAGGTGACGAAAGATTGGATATCAGTATGGAGGAGGTGAATGTATTCAGATATTTGGGAGTGGACATGTCAGCAGATGGGTCTATGAAGGATGAGGTGAATCATAGAATTGATGAGGCGAAAAGGGTGAGTGGAGCACTTCGGAGTCTGTGGATACAAAGAACTTTGTCCATTGAAGTAAAGAGGGAATTTATGAGAGTATAGTTATACCAACACTCTTATATGGGTGTGAAGCATGGGTGATGAATGTTGCAACGAGGAGAAGGCTGGAGGCAGTGGAGATGTCATGTCTGAGGTCAATGTGTGGTGTGAATATAATGCAGAGAATTCGAAGTTTGGAAATTAGGAGGAGGTGCGGGATTACCAAAACTATTATCCAGAGAGCTGAGGAGGGGTTGTTGAGGTGGTTCGGACATGTAGAGAGAATGGAACGAGACAGAATGACTTCGAGAGTGTATAAATCTGTAGTGGAGGGAAGGCGGGGTAGGGGTCGGCCAAGAAAAGTTGGAGGGAGGGGGTAAAAGAGGTTTTGTGTGCGAGGGGCTTGGATTTCCAGCAAGAATGCGTCAGCGTATTTGATAGGAGTGAATGGAGACAAATGGTTTTTAATACTTGACGTGCTGTTTGAGTGTGAGCAAAGTAACATTTATGAAGGGATTCAGGGAAACCGGCAGGCCGGACTTGAGTCCTGGAGATGGGAAATACAGTGTCTGCACTCTGAAGGAGGGGTGTTAATGTTACAGTTTTATAACTGTAGTGTAAAGCACCCCTCTGGCAAGACAGTGATGGAATGAATGATGATTAAAGTTTTTCTTTTTCGGGCCACCCTGCCTTGGTGAATCGGCCGATGTATATATATATATATATATATATATATATATATATATATATATATATATATATATATATATATATATATATATATATATATATATATATATATATATATGTATATATATATACGTATATATATATATATGTCGTGCCGATTAGGTAAAACTTGCGATTTTGGCTTAAATAGCAACGCTCACCTTGCCATATAAGACAAGTGAAAATTTGTGTATGCAATAATTTCGCCAAAATCATTCTGAACATAACGAAAAAATATATTTAATTGTGTTTGTTTATTATTAAATTAATGTTAACCTATCTAAAATATATTTAGTTGGGTTAAGCTAATTTAAATTGCGCTTGTTGTAATAAGGTTAGGTAGGTTTTCAAAGTTTCTCTTGGTACAAAATTATAAATTCTTACATTAACATAAATGAAAAAATAAATCTTTAAACGTATAAGATAAAATTTTAGAAAGGACTTAATTTTAGATGAGTTCTTGCTAATTGACCAGTTTTACCTAATCGGCACGACATATATATATATATATATATATATATATATATATATATATATATATATATATATATATATATATATATATATATATATATATATATATGTATATATATGTATATATATATATATATATATATATATATATATATATATATATATATATATATTATATATATATACATGTATATATATACGTATATATATATATATATATATATATATATATATATATATATATATATATATATATATGTATATATATACGTATATATATATATATATATATATATATATATATATATATATATATATATATATATATATATATATATATATATATATATATATATATATATATATATACCATATATATATATATATATATATATACCATATATATATATATATATACCATATATATATATACGTATATATATACATACATATATATATATTAATATGTATATATATATATATATATATATATATATATATATATATATATATATATATATATATATATATATATATATATATATATATATATATATATATATATATATATATATATATATATATATATATATATATATATATACACAAAAACCTAGTGCAGAACTGGCCTACAGACAGTCAAGTTGGGATGGCCCTATCACTGAAAAGATGCTTGCCAACATGCTTAGGGCTGTAACATCAGACAGGGAGACTGCCTGCCCGTCTCCTAGCTGTGAGTGCACATCACTCTGGGGACTTCCTCCAAGCAGTTCCTATTTCGGCAATGGGGACACGTCTCGACCCTTAGACCCTCCGTATTGCAGTGGCTCTGCCTCCTGCTGCTCCAATTCACACGGAATATACTTGTATTTGCGGCGATGCGCAAGCCGACCAATATGGTCTACATGGTATAAACTGTTCTAAAACCAGGGCTGGCATGCAAGACACAATGAAGTCAACATCATAAACAGAACCCTTGCTACAGCTGGATGCCCAGCCGAGAGAGAGCCCCGATCACTAGCAGCCATCATTACCCACAACCCAGCAAACTGCCCCGACGGGATCACCATCTATCCTTGGAAGAATGGCAAGCTCTTTGCATTGGACTATACCTGTGTGTGGACACTGGCTAACACCTACATCCATCACAGTGTCGGGCGACAGGGAGGAGCTGCTGACCACAGGTAGGAGTACAAGATCGGCAAGTACAGGGACATAAGCCAACAGTATCAATTTGTCCCAGTGGAATCAGAGACCTTGGGATCATGGAGAAAAAATGCCACATGTTTCCTTAAAGAACTGGGTTCCAGACTCATCGACACCACCAGGGACCCAGGGACAGCCACTTTCATGTTCCAGCGCCTCAGCATGGCCATCCAGAGGGTAAATGCATGCTGCATACTGGGCTCACGTCCGGCTTCGGAGGAGCTGGAGGAGTTTCATAATCTTTTTTATATTGTACCAATATATTCATGTTCATGTTTGTGTTTTCTGTCAATGTATTCTGTCTATTAATAAAGCACTTATATAATATATATAGGGAGTGGTAGGAGAAGAAAATATTCAAACAGCTCCAGGGAGAACCTCGAGTTTTCCCTGAGGTACGTTTATTGTCTTCTCTGAGGATGAGAGTCCCCAGTAAAGTTCTAGAGGTTGTACCTCCCTATATTTAAATATAGCATGAAATCACATCAACAGAGGGTGTCCAGAAAGGGGACCCTCTCGCACCATTACTCTTCTGTATAGCAGTTAGTGAAATCACAGTCAGAATGACCAGTGAGCTAAACATCTGATTCCTGGATGATGGCACACTAGCAGGTACAAGGAGTCCCTTCTAAATGATCTTACACAGGTGATGACACGGGGACAGGAAATGGGTCTCATCTTGAATCCATCCAAATGTGAAATCATCTCAGTCAATCAATAAGTGATAGATGCAGTGATATCAAAACTACCAGGAGCAACAGTCATTGCCCCTACAAATAATGTCTTGCTTGGAGCAACTATGGGAAGCGATGCCCTTGACACAATTCTCAGGAAGAAACTGGAAGAATTGAGGAGAATGGAACAACGAATAGGCAATCTTGACACCCATGATGCCTTGTACCTTCTCACAAAATGCTTGAGTCTGCCCAGGTTGTCATATTTCCTAAGATGTGCTCCTTCATATGATAACCCTATACTGCACAAATATGACAGTATCCTGAGGCAGATCTTTATTAAAGTACTTAACCTTACTCTAGAAGATGGGCAGTGGGACCAAGCAACACTCCCAGTCAGACTAGGAGGCATTGGTGTCCGCAAGTCATCTCAGATTGCTCTACCTGCTTTCCTGTCTTCATGCATTGCATCCAGAGGGCTTGTAGCAGCGATTCTCCCTGAACATCTTAGGGACAAGATTGGAATCCATGACCAAAAGATCGTCGACAGAGCCAGGATCTGGGATAATCTAATGGGCTCTGAAACCAGGCCTGCTCCCCCCAACAACTACAAACAGTCGCACTGGGATGGCCCAATTGTAGAGAACATAGCCTCAGCAATGCTTCAGAGTGTGTCAGGGAAGGATAGAGCCTGCCTCCTTGCAGTGAGAGCTCCTCATGCAGGGGACTTTCTGTTGGCTGTTCCCAACTCCAGCCTTGGCACACGCCTCGACCCAAAGACCATCCGCATTGGTGTTGCTCTTCGACTTGCCGCCAATATTCTCGCCGAACACAGGTGTATTTGTGGCAGTGAAGCAGCAGACAGATTCGGGTACCATGGTCTTGTGTGTCGTAAATCCGAGGGAAAGATTGCAAGACATGAAGAGGTTAATAACATTATCAAGAGGAGCCTCAGAACAGCCGGATGCCCAGCAGTAAGGGAGCCACCCTAACTATGCAGATCTGATGGCAGCCAAAAGCGTCCATATGGTATCACACTTCAAGCCTGGACAGACGGCAAGCAGGTGCTGTGGGACTACACATGTGCATCTACCTTGGTTGATACCTATCTCCAATACACCAGGGAGGAAGGAGGGGCAGCTGCCACCTTCAGGGAGTCCCAAAAGTCGAGAAAATATGGAGAACTTGCCCATCATTATATGTTTGTTCCTATAGGCTCAGAGACCCTTCGCTCATGGGGAAAGAGTGCATCTAAGTTTCTCAAGGAGCTGGGCAAAAGACTCAACAGGGTAACTAGGGATCCCAGGGCAGCTAGTTTTCTGTTCCAGCGACTCAGCGCTGCTGTTCAGAGGGGTAATGCATGCTGTATTTTGGGCACGCACCCCAGCTCTGGGAAGCTGGATGAGATTTTCGCATTATAATAAGTGACAAACATGTAACAATATGTACTAGACATGTATCTCTCACACCCCGTGTACTGTATATATATATATATATATATATGTGTGTGTGTGTGTGTGTGTGTGTGTGTGTGTGTGTGTGTGTGTGTGTGTGTGTTACTATTTTGTCCTAGGCACATGTCGATTAGACACTAGGCCTGTTGTATGTATGTGTGTGTGTGTGTGTGTGTGTGTGTGTGTAACGAAACACTTTGAAATGTTTCGGCCCCGCCGGGAATTGAACCCGGGCCCTCCGTGCGTGAAGCAAGAGCGCTAGCCACCATGCCATCGGGGCGTGTGTGTGTGTGTGTGTGTGTGTGTGTGTGCGTATGTGTGTGTGTGTGTATGTGTGAGGGAAAAGTGGATTATAATTGGGGATTAGGGTTGTTCAGACAGCCTGGGGGATCATTAGCAAGTTACAGCCTGTGCTTCCATCTAGCGGGCTGAGGCAAACCCCCAGTTCCGGGCTGTCTGATGTGTTTTAGTTACTACTCCTGGTAGTAGTAACCTTACCTGGTGTGGAGTAGAGTTGGGAGAGTCACTTCATCTCTCTTCTGATCAGGTAGGGTGAACTTCCAGCAGTATTTTTGGTCGTTGTGTTTTTAGGGTTACCAGTAATATCTTACATCTTTAAGTTGGCATACCACCCTTGTTTTCGTAAATGTTATATTTTCTTAACTTGTGGTAACCAATATTCTTTTTCTTATCAGCTCTGCTGCTGGCCTGGCCAGCCCGTACAAATGCCAAGATATACAGGAGCAAAATTTAAGTCTATCCGACTTTGATTATTTCGACTACTCAACCTCTACTACGTTTTCATACTTACTACAACTAAGTGGCATAGGAGACTCCCTAACATCTGCCGAGGATAACCTTCACAATCTCGTAAACACCAGAGACCTATCCTGGGCCTTAGTCTCCGAACCTACACCCTGCCAGAACCACATCAGCCATTTTTTTTTTTTTATTTAACTCCTGAAAAATCCTTCTTTATTATTAAACCTAGAGTCCATTATTTTTCCATTACTTTTTTTTTGTTCAGGTGGAAGGCGTTCCCCTGTGTGTGTCCGAATAGGTAAAAACTTGCGATTTTGTCTTAAATAGCAACGCTCTTCTTGCCGAATAGGGCAAGTGAAAATTTGTGCATGCAATAATTTAGCAAAAATCATTCTGAACCTAACGAAAAAAAATATATTTCATTGTCTTTGTTTATTATTAAATTATTGTAAACTTGTCTAAAATTTATTGAGTTGGATTAGGCTAAATTAAATTGCGCTTGTTATAATAATCTTAGGTAAATTTTCTAAGGTTCTTTTTGTACAAAATTTTTAATTTTTAAATTAACAAAAATGAAAAAGTATATCTTTAAATGTAAAATAATTTGTTTAGAAATAACTGAATTTTAAATTCTTGCTAATTGACCAGTTTTACCTATTCGGTGTGTGTCTGAAACAGCCCGTTTCTGTCCACTCTAATCGTCTGGAGATCTTAGTAATTCTGTAGAGGTTCATCTAGCTCAGTTTCAGTATCTTTCTCAATTTGAAACTTTAAAACAAGATTTGCTTTTTATGGCAGCAGTCCGGCAGTTACCAGATACCTATCTATTTTTCGTAGACTGTCTATCCTAACAGTTGGTATGCACAGTAGATCTTTCACTTAATTAAGACTCGTGAAGATATCTTGTCAAGTTCAAAAGCATTTGTTATGAATAGTTCAGACTCACTCTTGGAGTTCCTCCCTCAGTGTCGATTGGACGTTATCCAGTTTCCATGACCCTAGTCTTTCATTTTTAGTTTCTAGTACTGATTTTATTGAACTCTTCTGTAGGTCGCAAACTTCTGTCTTATTTAATTCCATTGGTCATCCCACTTTCTTTAGTCTTATTGCCAGATTCTTCGCAACCTCGTGCCATCTTTCGAGGCTATAAATCAGTTTTTTGCTCTTGGTACACAGCCAACCTTGACTTGCTGAAGCTCAGTAGAGAGCGAATGTTTTCCCAATTAAAGCTTCTGCAGCAAACCATTTTTTTAACTATCATCGGCAGCCCACCATGGATCTAAGCCTTCCCTCTCTATGACCTCTTCCAAAAATGTCTAATAATTTCCACCTTCACCCCTCTATAAACCTACCATGCTGCAGAACCCTCACTTTCATTCCATTTCCATTAAATGGGCAATTTCCTTATTCGCCTCCCATTTCCTACTTTCCTTATTTATTCCATTATCCTTCCCCCATCTAATTTCAAAAACATATAAGCGGTCACTCCTCGTCCAGACACAACCAAAGCTTATTGAAATTAGATCGAATATTACATTGCCTACCACAGGTAGTCAGGCTCGCTCCAGCGGCTAATATATCCTGTGTGATCTGACAACTTTAGTTGATATCAGTTCTCCTCATGCTACTGTGTGGTGGTCCCTACGCTATTGTGTAGTGGTGGTGATTCCCACGCTACTGTGTAGTGGTGGTGATCCCCACGCTACTGTGTATTGGCTGTAGTTCCCACGCTACTGTGTAGTGGTTGTAGTTCCCACGCTACTGTGTAGTGGTTGTAGTTCCCACGCTACTGTGTAGTCGTGGTGCTTCCCACGCTACTGTGTAGTGGTGGTGGTCCCCACGCTACTGTGTAGTTGTGGTGGTTCTCACCCTAATGTATAGTGGTGGTGGTTCCCACGCTACTGTGTAGTGGTGGTAGTCCCTACGCTACTGTGTAGTGGTGATGGTTCCCACGATGCTGCGTAGTGGGGGTGGTTCCCACGCTTCTGTGTAGTGGTGGTGATCCCCACGCTACTCTGTAATGGTGGTGGTGCCCACTCTGTGTGTGGTGGTGGTCCCCACGCTACTGAATAGTGGTGGTGGTCCCCACGCTACTGTATAGTGGGTGTGGTCCCCACGCAACTGTGTAGTTGTTATGGTTCCCACGCTACTGTGTGTGGTGGTGGTTCCCACGCTACTCTGTAATGGTGGTGGTAACCACGCTACTGTATAGTGGTGGTGGTTCCCACGCTACTGTGTAATAGTGGTGGTCCCCACGCTACTGTGTATTGGTGGCCCCCACGCTACTGTACAGTGGCCGTGATTTCCACGCTACTGTGAAGTGGTGGTTCCCACGCTACTATGTATTGGTGGTGATCCCCATGCTATTGTGTAGTGGTTGTAGTTCGCACGCTACTGTGTAGTGGTGGTGGTTCCCACGCTACTGTGTAATGGTGGTGGTCCCTACGCTACTATGTAGTGGTGGTGGTTCCCACGATGCTGCGTAGTGGGGGTTGTTCCCACGCTACTGTGTGGTGGTGGTGATCCCACGCTACTGTGTGGTGGTGATCCCCACGCTACTGTGTAGTGGTTGTGGTTCCCACGCTACTGTGTAGTGGTGGTCCCCGCGCTACTGTGTACTGGTGGTGGTTCCCACGCTACTCTGTAATGGTGGTGGTCCCAACTCTACTGTGTGTGATGGTGGTCCCCACTCTACTGTATAGTGATGGTGGTCCCCACTCTACTGTGTAGTGGTGGTGGTTCTCACGCTACTGTGTATTGGTGGTGATCTCCACGCTACTGTGTAGTGGTGCTTCCCAAGCTATTGTGTAGTGGTGGTGATTCCCACGCTACTGTGTAGTGGTGGTGGTTCCCACGCTACTGTGTAGTGGTGGTGGTTCCCACGCTACTGTGTAGTGGTGGTTGTTCCCACGCTACTCTGTAATGGTGGTGGTCCCAACTCTACTGTGAGTGGTGGTGGTCTCCACGCTACTGTATAATAGTGGTGGTTCCCACGCTGCTGTGTAATAGTGGTGGCCCCCATGCTACTGTGTATTGGTGGTCCCCACGCTCCTGTGCAGTGGCCGTGATTCCCACGCTACTGTGTAGTGGTGGTGGTCCCTACGCTACTGTGTAGTGGTGGTGGTTCCCACGCTACTGTGTAGTGGTGGTGACCCCTACGCTACTGTGTAGTGGTGGTGGGCCCAACGCTACTGTGTAGTGGTGGTGGTCCCCACGCTACTGTGTAGTGGTTGTGGTTCTCACGATACTGTGTAGTGGTGGTGATCCCAACGCTACTGTGTAGTGGTGGTGGTTCCCACGCTACTGTGTAGTGGTGGTGGTTCCCACGCTACTGTGTAGTGGTGGTGGTCCCCACACTACTGTGTAGTGGTGGTGGTTCCCACGCTACTCTGTGTGGAGGTGGTTCCCACGCTACTTTGTGTGGTAGTGGTTCCAACGCTACTCTGTAATTGTGGTGGTCCCCACTCTACTGTGTGTGGTGGTGGTCCCCACGCTACTGTGTAGTGGTGGTGGTTCTCACGCTACTGTGTAGTGGTGGTGGTTCTCACGCTACTGTTTAGTAGTGGTGGTCCCCACACTACTGTGTAGTGGTCCCCACGCTACTGTACTGTGGTGATGGTCCCCACGGTACTTTGTAGTCGTAGTGGTCCCCTTGTTGCTGGGGTGAGTGTTCTCACAGTGTTGGTGTGGTGATTGTTCTTTCAGTTTTGATGTAATTGCTGGAGAGATTGTACTCAGTGTTGATTGGGTTGTTGACATGATTGTTCTGATAGTGTTGATGGGGTTGTTGGGGTGATTGTTCTCACAATGTTGATAGGGTTGCCGGGGTGATTGTTATCAGTGTTGATGGGGTGATTGTTCTCAGTGTTGATGGGGTTGCTGGGTGATTGTTCTCATAGTGTTGTTTGGGTCGCTGAAGTGATTGTTCTCAGTGTTGATGAGGTTCTTGGGGGTGATTGGTTTTACAGTGTTGATGAGATTGCTGGGGTGATTGTTTTCGCTGTCTTGATGGGGGTCGCGGGGAGTGACTGTTCTTAGTGTTGATGTGGTTGTTGGGGTGATTGTTCTCACAGTGTTGATGGAGTGTTGGCCTACTTCCGGGGGAAGGGGGATAGGGTACTCAATAATAATAATAATAATAATAATAATAATAATAATAATAATAATAATCATAATAATTATTTCTACAGGTACATGCACAACATATACAGACCTTACCTGGAGTTTACCTGGAGAGGGTTTCTGGGGGTCAACGCCCCCGCGGCTCGGTCTGAGACCAGGCCTCATGGTGGTTCAGGATCTGATGAAACCAGGCTGTTACTGCTGGCCGCACGCAAACTGACATACGAACCACAGCCTGGTTCTTCAGGTACTGACTTTAGGTGCCTGTCCAGTTCCTTCTTGAAGACTGCCATTGGTCTATTGGTAATCCCCCTTATGTATGCTGGAAGGCAGTTGAACAGTCTTTCTGCCCCGGACACTTATTTTGTTGTCTCTCAATGTACTCATGGCGCCCCTGCTTTTCCTTGGGGGAATGTTGCATCTCCTGCCGAGTCTTTTGCTTTCATAGGGAGTGATTTTCGTGTGCAGGTGTGGTACCAATCCCTCCAGGACCTTCTAAGTGAATTTTATCATGTATCACTCTCGCCTTCGTTCCAGGGAATACAGATCAAGAACCTTCAACCGTTCCCAGTAATTTAGGTGCCTTATCGTACTTATGTGTGCCGTGAAAGTTCTTTGTACACTCTCCAGGTCAGCAATGTCGCCAGTCCTGAAGGGGGCCGTTAGTGTACAGCAGTATTCGAGCCAAGAGAGAACAAGCGATTTGAAGAGAATCATCATGGACTTGGCGTCCCTAGTTTTGAAGGTTCTCATTATCCATCCTATCATTTTCCTAGCAGATGCGGTTGATACATTGTTGTGGTCTTTGAGGGCGAGATCTTCTGACATTATCACTCCCAGGTCCTTCACATTACTTTTTCGCTCTATTGTATGGTTAAAATTTGTCTTATACCCTAATACATTTTTAATTTCCTCAAGTTTTTCATATCTGAGTAGTTGAAATTTCTCCTCGTTGAACTTCATATTGTTTTAAGTGGCCCATTTGAAGATTTGGTTGATATCCACTTGGAGTCTTGCGGTGTCTTCGAAAGAGGTCACTGCCATGGCAATCCGGGTGACATCCGCAAAGGAAGACACGAAGCTATGGCTTGCATCTCTGTCTATGTCAGAAATGAGGATGATTAATAGAATGGGAGCGAGTACTGTGCCTTGTGGAACAGAGCTTTCACCGTGGCTGCCTGGGACTTTACTGTGTTTACTATTACTCTTTGTGTTTTATTTGTCAGGAAATTTTAGATCCATCTACCAACTTTTCCTGTTATTCCTTTATCACGCATTTTGTGTGTTATTACACCATGGTCACATTTCTCGAAAGCTTTTGCAAAGTCTGTGTATACTACATCTGTATTTTGTTTATCCTCCACAGCATCCAGGACCTTGGGCATAGTGGTCCAGTAGCTGGAACAGGCAGGAGCGACCTGCTCTAAACCCGTGTTGCCCTGGGTTGTGTAATTGATGAGTATCTAGGTGGTTGGCGATCTTGCTTCTTTGAACCCTCTCAAAGATTTTTATGATATGGGATGTTAGTGCTATCGGTCTGTAGTTCTTTGTAATTGCTTTACTGCCACCTTTGTAGAGTGGGTCTATGTCTGTTGCTTTTAGTGTGTGTGGGATGACCCCTGTGTCCATGCTCCCTCTCCACTGAATGCTGAAGGCACTCGACAGGGGCTTCTTGCAATTCTTGATGAACACAGAGTTCCATGCCTGGGGCAGAGTGCATGGGCATGCCATTTATTGCCTTTTCAAAGTCTTGTATATTTAGGATAATATTCGAGATTTTTGAGATGACCAAATTTTGGGTTTCGTTCATAAATAATTCATTTGGATTGTCGACCCTTAGTCTGAGCAGCGGCTCACTGAACACTGAGTCGTATTGGGACTTTAATATCTCAATCATTTCTTGGCTGTCATATGTGTATGTCCCATCCCTCCTAAGCAGGGGCCCAATACATGCTAGGCATGCTAATGGCCATCTTTGTAATTATTGTCTTATAAATGTAAACCACACATTGTAATCTTTACAGAGAAATAAAATGATCTGAATCTGAATCTGAATCTTAGATTTGGCATAAGAGAAGAAGTATTTTTTTTTTTCAATTTCCTTTGTGGCTTTTAGTTCTTCCTATGATTCTTGTCTCCTGTAAGATTCCTTCAGCTTAAGTTCGATATTTGCAATTTCATTGAGCAGTGTCTCCCTTCGTATTTCCGATATATTGGCCTCTCTCAGCAGCACTGTGACTCTTCTTCGTCTGTATTGGGAGCATCTCTCTCTTTCTTGTTTACTTCTTCTTTTTCTTTTTCTTAATGGAATGTGTCTTGAGCAGATCTCAAGAACCACAGATTTTATTTGTTCTAGGCAAATGTTAGCTGCCCCCCTGGGTGTTATAGTTGCCCCCTGGGCATTGTAACTCCTCTCTGGGTGTCGGCACCCTAGGTGGTATAGCAACCGTTGGTGTCGTAGCTGACTCCTGGGTGTTGTAGCTGGATCATAGGTGTTGTAGCTGTACTCCGAGTGTTGTAACTTCCCTCTGGGTGTTGTATCTAACCCCTGTGTGGTGTAGTAACCCCAAGAGTATTGTAGCAGCCCCTAGGTGTTGTAGCAGCCCCTTGGGTATTGTAGCAGCCCCCTTTTCTTGTGTTAGCTGCCCGCTGGGTGTTGTACCTGCCCCTGGGCGTTATAGCAGCCCTCTGGGTGTTGTAGCAGCCCCTCTGGGTATTGAATCTATCAAAGAGGTGCTGTAGCAGCTCCCTGCGTGTTGTAGCAGCCTCTTTTGTGTTGTAGCTGTCCCCTAAATGTTGTAGCTCCCTTCTGGGTGATGTAGCTGCCCCGTTGGTGTTCTAGCTAACCCCAGGAGTGCAGGGGCCACTTGAGTGTTGTAAGTGCCCCAGGGTGTTGTAGCTGTCTCTTTGCGTTGTAGCTGTCTCCTTGGTATTGTAGCAGCCTCCCTGGGTGTTGTAGCAATTCATGGGTGTTGTAGCTGCACTCTCGGTGTTGTAGATGCCCTCTGGATGTTGTAGCTGCCCCCTGGGTGCTGTAGCAACACCCTGGGTGTTGTAGTTGTATCTTTGCGTTGTAGCTGCCCCTGGGTGTTGTAGCAATCCATGGGTGTTGTAGCAATCCCATAGATTTTGCAGCAGCCCCCTGAGTGTTGTAGCTGACTCCTGGGGGTTGTAGCTCCCTTCTGGGTGTTGTAAGAGCCTTTTGGGTGTTGTAGCAACTCCTGGGTGTTAAAGCAACCACTTTGGGTGTTGCAGCTGTCCCCTGGGTGTTTTACAAGCCTCCTGTGTGTTGCAGCAGTCCCCTGGGTGCTGTAGCTGCTCCCTGGTGCTGTAACTGACCCCTGGCTGTTGCAGCAGTCCTCTGGGTGCTGTAGCTGCTCCCTGGTGCTGTAACTGACCCCTGGCTGTTGCAGCAGCCCCGTGAGTGTTGTAACAGCCTCAAGAGTGTTATAGCTGCCCTCCGAGTGTTGTATCTGCCCCCTGGGTGTTTTAGCTGCCCCCTGGGTGTTTTAGCTACCCTCAGGTGTTGTATCTGCCCCCTTGGTGTTTTAGCTACCCTCAGGTGTTGTAACTGCCACTTGAGTGTTGAAGTTGCCCCCTGGGTGTTGTAGCAGCCCCATGGGTGTTGTAGCTTCTTCCTGGGTGTTGTAGCTGCACTCTCGGTGTTGTAGATGCCCTCTGGATATTATAGCTGCCTCCTGGGTGTTATAGTAGCCCCCTGGGTGTTGTAACCCCCTGGGTGTTGTAACTGCATCTTGCGTGTTTTAGCACCCCCTGGGTGTTTAGCTGCCCCCTGGGAGTTGTAGCAGCTCACTGTGTGTTGTAGCTCCCGCTGGTTCTTGTAGCAGTCTTCTGGGTGCTGTAGCAGCCCCTTGCGTGTTTAACTGCCCGCTTGGTGTTGTAGCAGCCCTCTGGGTGTTGTTGCAGCCCCTGGGTGTAATAACAGCCCCCTGGGTGTTGTTCCAGCCCCCTGGGTGTTGTTCCAGCCCCCTGGGTGTTGTAGCTGTCTCATGGGTGTTGTAGCTGTCCCCTGGGTGCTGTAGCAGCCCCCTCGGAGTGTTAGCAACCCTCTGGGTGTTGTACCAGCCCCCTGGGTGTTGTAGCTGTCCCATGGGTGTTGTAGCTATTCCCTGGGTGTTGTAGCAGCCCCCTAAGTGTTGTAGCAGCCCCTTTGGAGTGTTAACAACCCTCTGGGTGTTGTACCAACCCCCTGGGTGTTGTAGCTGTCCCCTGGGTGTTGTAGCAGCCCCCTTGGAGTGTTAGCAACCCCTTGGGTGTTGTAGCAGCCTCCTTGGTGTGTTAGCAGCCCCCCTGGGTTTTAAGCAGTCCCCTGGGTGTTGTAGCAGTCCCCTGGGTGTTCAATCACAGAGAGTGGACAACATAAGTTCCTACTACTACCTGCGTTGACCAGGGAACTTTTTTTTAGCACAGCAGTCGTGCCTGGCCTTTGATCCTTGTTGTCCTCCTCTCTGTCACACAGCTCAATACAATTATCGTCATGAAAAGATTCCTTTACTGAAATAGCCTTTATTATGGTAAGGGGTCAACGATTCTCTCTGTGAAGAGATTGGTGAAGTCATAACTTTATAATCTTGATAAAATATTAGTGTGTACTCGCCATTTATTCACCTATATGTTTTTAGTGGTTGAGTCTTAGCTCCTGACCCTGCCTCTCAATTTGCCGCCTGCCAGATTCCTTGCCTCCCTCCTTATGTGTGTGTGTGTGTTTGTGTTTGTGGTCATCTATATGTACACCTATAAATAGCTGCAGGGGTCAAGTTTTAGCACCTAGCCTCCTCGTGTGTGTAAGTACTCACCTATTTGTGGTTGCAGAGGATGATTTATCAGCTCTTGGCCCTGCCTCTTTGTTGGACGCTAATGGATTTCCTCTCTCCTTGTTGCGAGAGTCCTATCAGCTCTGTTTTTAAACCTATGCATGGATCCTACCACTCTCACTTCTCAGTCTAAAGTCGTTCCACTGCCTGACCACTTTACAGCTAAAGTAGTCTTCCTTAATAACATCCCCATGACTCTTCTGTGACTTTTAAATTCTAGCTGTACCCTCGTGTACCTGAATCCCACCGCGAGCAGACTCGCTATGTCGTAATCATGTCACTCGTGGTCCTTCTGTTCTCTGATGTCTTGAAAACAAACTCCTCTAGTCACTTCTCGTGGCTCACATCCAACACCTCTGAAACTTGTCTTACTGCAAACACTTTTTCCAGGTTTTTTTTTTCTTCCTGTATCAGATGCGGGTTCCATATTGGCGCTGCATACTTCAAGATAAGCCTTATATATGCCGTGCAAGGGCCGTGTATGCTTTCTTGTTGAGGTTCCTGAAAGCTACCCTTTAATTTACCAGTCAGGTGTGTGTGTGTGTGTGTGTGTGTGTGTGTGTGTGTGCTGGTGTGTGTGTGTGTGTTGTGTGTGTGTACTCACCTAATTGTACTCACCTAATTGTGGTTGCAGGGGTCGAGACTCAGCTCCTGGCCCCGCTCTTCGCTGTCTGCTACTGGGTCTCTGCTCTCCCTGCTCCATGAGCTTTATCATACCTTGTCTTAAAACTATGTATGGTTCCTGCCTCCACTATATCTTTCTCTAGACTATTCCACTTCCTGACTACTCTGTGGCTGAAGAAATGCTTCCTAACATCCCTTTGACTCATCTGAGCCTTCAGCTTCCAGTTGTGTCCCCTTGTTTCTGTGTTCCCTCTCTGGAACATCCTGTCACTATCTACCTTGTCAATTCCCCGCAGTATTTTGTATGTCGTTATCATGTCTCCTCTGACCCTTCTTTCCTCCAGTGTTGTTAGTCTTATTTCCCCAACCTTTCTTCATAGGACAGACCCCTGAATTGTGGAACTAACCTTGTCGCAAACCTTTGCACTTTCTCTAGTTTCTTTACGTGCTTGACCAGGTGTGGTTCCAGACTGGTGCTGCATATTTAGTATGGGCTGACGTACGGTGTACAGTGTCTTGAACGATTCCTTGTTAAGGTAACGGAACGCTAATCTTAGGTATGCTGCTGCAGTTATCTGGTTGATGTGTGCCTCGGGAGTGCTTGGCGTTATATTCCTCAAGGTCTTTCTCCTTTGCCGAGGTTTGTAGCCTTTGTCCACCTAGCTGTGTGTGTTGGTGTGTGTGTGTGTGTGTTGGTTTACTCACCTAGTTGTACTCACCGAGTTGTGGTTGCAGGGGACGAGTCATAGCTCCTGGCCCCGACTCTTCACTGGCCGCTACTGGGTCACACTCCCTGCTCCATGAGCATAATCATACCTCTCCTTAAAGCTATGTATGGAACTTGCCTCCACTACATCGCTTCCCAAGCTATTCCACTTCCCGACCACTCTATGACTGAAGAAATACTTCCTAACATACCTGTGATTCATTTGAGTCTTCAACTTCCAACTGTGTCCCCTTGTTGCTGTGTCCCATCTCTGAAACATTCTGTCTCTGTCCAACTTGTCTATTCCTCTCAGTATCTTATATGTCGTTATCATGTCCTCCCTATCTCTCCTGTCCTCCAGTGTCGTCAGGTCGATTTCCCTTAAACTCTCCTCGTTGGACATACCCCTTAGCTCCGGGACTAGTCTTGTTGCAAACCTTTGCACTTTATCTAGCTTGTGGGTTCCAAACTGGTGCTGCATACTCCAGTATGGGCCTAACGTACACAGTGTACAGAGTCCTGAACGATTCTTTATTGAGATGTCGGAATGCTGTTCTTAGGTTAGCTAGGCGCCCATATGCTGCAGCAGTTATTTGGTTGATGTGTGCCTCAGGAGACGTGCCTGGTGTTATACTCACCCCAAGATCTTTTCCTTGATTGAGGTTTGCAGTCTCTGGCCTCCTAGACTGTACTCCGTCTGCGGTCTTCTTTGCATTTCCCAATCTTCATGACTTTGCACTTGGTGGGGTTGAACTCCAGGAGCCAATTGCTGGACCAGGCTTGCAGCCTGTCCAGATCCTTTGTAGTTCTGCCTGGTCCTCGTCCGATTGAATTCTTCTTATCAACTTCACATCATCTGCAAACAGGGACACTTCGGAATCTATTCCTTCCGTCATGTCGTTCACAAATACCAGAAACAGCACCGGTCCTAGGACTGACCCCTGTGGAACCCCACTCGTCACCGGCGCCCACTCTGACACCTCGCCACGTACCATGACTCGCTGCTGTCTTCCTGACAGGTATTCCCTGATCCATTGTAGTGCCTTCCCTGTTATCCCTGCCTGGTCTTCCAGCTTCTGCACTAATCTCTTGTGTGGAACTGTGTCAAACGCCTTCTTACAGTCCAGGAATATGCAATCTACCCACCCCTCTCTCTCTTGTCTTACTGCTGTCACCCTGTCGTAGAACTCCAGTAGGTTTGTGACACAGGTGTGACACAGGTGTTTGTAACACAGGTGTGTGTGTGGTGTGTGTGTGTTGGTGTGTGTGTGTGTGTGTGTGTGTACTCACCTAGTTGTACTCACCTAGTTGTGGTTGCAGGGGTCGAGTCATAGCTCCTGGCCCCGCCTCTTCACTGGACGTTACTGGGTCACTCACCCTGCTCCATGAGCTTTATTATTCCTCTTCTTAAAGTTATATATGGATCCTGCCTCCACTACATCGCTTCCCAGACTATTCCACTTCCCGACCACTCTGTGACTGAAGAAATACTTCCTAACATCCCTGTGATTCATCTGAGTGTTCAACTTCCAACTGTGTCCCCTTGTTGCTGTGACCCATCTCTGAAACATTCTGTCTTTGTCCACCGTGTCAATTCCTCTCAGTATTTTATATGTCGTTATCATGTCCCCCCTATCCCTCCTGTCCTCCAGTGTTGTCAGGTCGATTTTTCTTAACCTCTCCTGTGTGAGTGTGTGTGTGTGTTTGTTTTAGCAATTTGAGCATACCTATTTGTGATTGTCGAGAATGAATTTCAGCTCCTGGTCCTGCCACTTAAATTGGCCTCTTTTTGGGTTTGTTATCTCCTGGCTCCATGAGACCTACCATACATATTCTTAAAACTGTATAAATCTAAAGTTTCGTTGTACTGATCATTTTAATTCTGGTGTCAACAGGCTTAACTTCCTTAGTCTCTCCTCATAGTTCATACCCCTTAGCTCTGGGACTGGTCTCAATGCAAATCTCTGGTTTTTCTAGTTTCTTGTCTTACGTGATCAAGTGTGGGTTTCATGCTGGTGCTGCATACTCCAAAATGGGTTCTCCTTCTCCTTGAGTGACTTTTGCAAATTTTGTTGCCTGATCCTGTTCTCCGTTTTTGGTCTTCTTTGCTCTTCCCTAGTTTTCTTATCCCGTTTCCCGTGGTGTTCCGTGGTGTCTAGTGGAGTACTTTTTTTAATCATTCCATTGGTCAAACACTATTTGTGAGAAAAATAATTATCCCTTTTGCTCCGCTTTTTCTTCAACTTAAAATTGTGGCCTCATGATATCTACGGTGACGGTACAAACAAATCTTCTTTATCTACTCTTCCATCTTCTATCATGGCCTTACATGTGGTTATCATATGTCACTCTGATTGCTCTTGTAGTGTGCAGCAGATGTTTCCACACTTAACTCCCGGGGATTTACGATTGACGTGCGTAAACTCGTAAAACGGGTGACGTAACAGGCTAGAATATTTGTAAACAACTTTGTCTCTGTGAACCCCAACATTGAAGGAATTGCCTTTTCTATTTTGTTAGTTGAAGAGAACAGGGCGAACAGAGTAAAAGTTTATGATATATTTGGTAGAGTAGAAGGGCAGGAGAAAACTTTCATTAAGGTCAAAACAAGGATTTTCTATATGAGAGAAATGGCCGACTTTTACAAATTTAATGAATTAGTGGTCAGATTTATTGTGAATCCATTTCGTGCTAAATAAATTCCAAGCCTTTTTTTTCAAAACTGGATATAAACTCAGGGAGTAACAATTAATCATTAATTTGAAAAATAAATTTGACATTTTAGCTGAACCACATCGTGGAATGATTCAACCAGATCCCCAGGAAACCCTCAGGATGGTGCGTCCAATTCCTAGGGCGGGTTCAGCAGGTAGACCTGGTGAGAGATTCCATTGAAATGTGGAAGAACAGAGAAATCTATCGTTGCAAAATAAAAAAAAAAGACTATGCATGCAAGGTGCGAGGATCAAGGACACATGTGAAAGATGTGCAGAGGTGATGAGAAACTCCCAGAGATTACAGTTTTTATGACTAATGTTGAAACTGACGATTGAAATAAAAGTAGACCAGCAGAGATCCTTAACAGATACTAAGTCTTTATTAAAAAAATTCAAAGACAATAGAATGCTGGTAATTTTTTTTTTTTTTTTTTTTTTTTAAATTTTATTTGGAAAGTCATAAATATAAAAATATTATACATAACAGTGCCATGCCATGGTCTGAAACAAAGCTTATATAACAAAATAAGCAGTATAGAACAAAAGTTAACAACATAACAACACCCTTATCAGTTAACCTGGGGTAATAAATTAACAATGAACAATAAATGCATAGGTAAAACGACAACATACCATGTCTTACGTTAACCCCTACATGTCGTACAATGACATGCTGAAATAAAAAAACTATTCAACATATTAAATCGGAACAACAATCGTACTTTTGTTGAGAGTTTTAATGTGAATTTCCATTAAGGGACATAATTATACCAACACAGTACACAAGACACTACCCTGCCAAGACAATTAACACAAAATCCATACATTAACATCACAACCCATACATTAACATCACAATCAGTATAACAGAAATGGTACTATAAACAGTGAAACAGAATTTATAACATGTAGCACACAACTTTTTTTTTCTTTTCTTTAGTTTATTTGAAACATAAACCCGACACACCAAGGTTTATCTTACATCACTTGTTTATATATTTATTCGGAAAACATACATAATAAATTTTACTAATTTATCCCACAAAACCCTATAGACCTTGATACACCAATCATGATATCCGAGTGCAAAACTGAACAGATATATATCATGACGAGAAATGATGCCAGATATGAATCCAACGAATTTGCATCAACGACTAAGTCAACAAACCCCTACTTCCAAAATAAACGCAACTACCAAACCAAAGAAAATGTCACATAGTAAGGATCATAACTCAAAGAAAACTTACTTTGACATAGCAACGAGAAAACCAGTGCACCACAAGAATACCTTGACCATAGTCTACGGATTCATTACAATCCCAACCTAAGACTATCATGTACAGTACAGTAGTGACTGAAGAAACCTCCTCTTCCTCACCCCCTCCCCCCTCAACCAAACCAAAGCCCTTGCACCGAAAAAACCCTATGAATTTAAAGGTAACCAAAAAGAAACAAACCACACACATACAGCCCCGACTAAATCAACCCTATGCCCCAAAAGTCGTCCGTCAAACCCTGACCCACACAGAGGGCCAAGTCACCCGTATGTCTACCCCAAAACTCACCCCTTAAAAACCCCAACCAAGCAAACCCTCCTCACCCTTTCCCTACACCAGCATTCATACAAATGAAACACCCCTCATATAAGCAACGTTTGTCACCCGACCACCCAATACGTATCAGTCGTCAAGCCCTCTTCCAACTCGTCTACCCCAATAGATCCGCAATCCTCAACTCCCTGTATGATTGATTGAAATCAGTTTCCCATGCTCTCCCATACACTACACGATTTCTGCATTTCGTCCTATAGACGCAAGCAGAAAGAGCTTTGACCCTTTCCCCTGCTCCCAAATCCCTAAGTCTCCATGAACCACATACAAAATCTACTAGATAATACATGAGACCCCTTCGCGTCTGAGCATTAAGTCCCCTGAGGTCCAGAAACATTGCCCTCAAAAACGAGATGCCCCCACCCCCCATATAGCGAAGCCCCCTCCCGGCCCACTCCCGTATTGGCCCCAAAGATTCACAAAAATATATCCCATGCAGTGTAGTATCCAATTCCCACATCTCACACATGCACCATCTCTCACCAAACCCATGCTCACTAAAGAAGCCTTTGACGCCACAGCATCATGTAAAAACCTAAACATGAACTCCGATCCCTAGACCTCAGCTTCAACCCTTTAATCCCCATATCTCAGCCCAACCATACATAGGATATATCGACACGCATTCTATCACCTGGTGAAATCCCCCCAAAATACCTAGCCTACCAACCGAGATGTCCTGCGGGTGTATTACCACCATCAAACTCCTTAATATGTCCTTACAATATACCAGAGACCTGTCATCCCACCATTCACTCATCTCCCGGAGTACCCCCCACTCCTTCTTCCCCGACCTGCCTAATCCACCCTCCGCACCAGACAACGTTTGAGGTACAAGCACAACAGTCTACGTTCTAACCAAATTAATCCCAAACCCCCAATTTCACACTGTTGCGCACAACATTACGCCCTACCCAATGCCTTCCACCAGCCCACACATACTTAAAACCATTCGTTCCAGAACCTCCACGTCAGCCTGTAATAAAGGGAATATGGCAGCTACATACCACAGCTTACTATAAACCATACTATTCACTATTATTACCCTCTGTCTCAAAGTAACTTCCTTCGCTCTCCAAACCTGCAGTAAGTCCGTCGCCCCCTGTATCACCCTATGTGAATTCAATTCTCTGGCCAAACGACGATCCTTCATAAATTCCACCCCACATATCCTCACACTTGAAACGACGTGCCACACCTGACTTCTGCCCAACGTCCCTCCCACCTCCAATAATTTTGTCTTACTATCGTTTATTCTCATCCCAGTTGCTCCACAAAACACACGAACAATGTCCCCCACATTTACCAGCCCCTGCTCCGAACCCACAAGTACCGTAGTGTCGTCCACGTACCCTACGATGCTCGTGCGTTCTTTTGCCTCATCAACATTCATCCACACCCCTACCTCAATTAATCTGTAAAATGGGTCCTGTAAACACGCAAATAATATCTGCGAAAGGGGACAACCCTGCCGCAGACCCCTACCCATTGGAACCAAATCCCCCAATCTACCATTCACCTGTACTCTGACACACGCTCCCCATACAACCTCTCAATCCACTTCACAATTTCTTCCCCAAAACCCTGCCTTCTCATTATGTCATACAGCACGTCCCTTTCCACACTATCATATGCACCCTTCCAATCTAAAGCCAAAACACCTCCTTTCCCATGCGCAACGTAATCTTTAATTCGCTCAAGACCATTTACCACACTCCTACCGGGTATTCCACCTTGCCCCTCTGCAATCACCTTCCCCAACACTTTCTTTATTCTATTACCTAGTATTTTAGCCAATATTTTATAGTCCGCATTCATTAGAATTATAGGCCTATAATTACTCAGAGAATCCTCCCCCCCTCCCTTCCTGACTAAAACTACAACCCCAATACTACTTTCTTCTTCCCCCACCCCGGTGGACTTCATACAATTCATCAAGCTCACTAGACAGTCCCTCACCGCCTCCCAATTTTCCCTATAAAATTCATATGCTATACCATCTATTCCTGGGGAACTCCCCTTACTCAACCCATCCACTGCTACCCACACCTCCTCCTCGCTAATAACACCTCCCATAGCCTCTCTATCCTCTCCTCCAACTGCTCTTGAATTCCTCCAAAAGGAGATTCCTATACTCCAACCCCCACATCCACACTACTCATATAACGTGCAAACCATTTATCCACAAATACTCCGACTGCCTCTGTACCCCGAATTACCATACCCTGCTCATAACTCTCCAACCTCTGCTCGACTTTCATACATTCTATTGTCCTCGCCTCACGTTTTCGCCTACAGTGACTCAACACCGTTTTTGACGGCCTATCACCCACTAACAGATCATCTATACCAGCTTCATGCGGCACGCCTCAAACCGCTCTATCTGTATGTCCCATAACTTGTCCTTTAATACACGGATTTCCGTTTCATGACGACCGCCTTTTTCATAACCCTGTAATTGCCCCTCCACATACTTCATCAAACCGCATCTCCACCCCGCCTCCTCTCTACCCAACCGCTGATAAAACTCCCTAATTCGCGGCTTGCCCACATTCATCCACCACCTTAACAAGTTATCCTGCCCCTCACTCCTCTCCCATAACCTCCCCACCATTTGCTAAACTGCATTGATTTATCCTCCCACTAGTAATCCTACATTCAATTTCCAATAACCCCTATACCACTTTGCAACGCCTTCCCAATTCAAATCAACTAAAACCCTCTGTGATCTGAAAATCCAAAGTCTATGGTTTGAACCCTACCCACTACTACCCTATCAGTTACATAAATCCTATCAAGTCTCGCCGCATACCCTTTCCTCACAAAAGTATGATCCACAGGGCCCCCTACACCTACCACATCCTTTAATCCTACACTTCCTAGCAAATCCCGTAAAGCCACCAAATTGCACCCCGCCCCTCTAGGCTCTACGTCCCTCTTCCTGATAACACAGTTATAATCGCCCCCGACTACCACCACTCCAGGCAAGTCACGAAGGGCATATATCATGAAGTCTCGAATAAAACCCACCTTTACCATTCGTGACTGCTCTGCTGGCATATAGACACCTAAAAAACATACCCTGACCCCTCCCCACGAACCTTCCACTCGAACCACCCTACCCCCCCCACATTCCTCCCAAGACATAAGTCGAAAAGGGCTTGACTCCGAAATCGCAACTGCCGCCCCTCCCTTGAGCCTACCTCAAGACCCTGCAAAAACTCGATACCCTTTCACTCTCAAATCCCTTCCACACCTATAATTATGCTCCTGGATGAAGGCCACCTGTACGCCAAAACGTCGCAAGGCGTACTCCACCCAGGAACGTTTAACATCTTCTTTCATACCATTAACATTTATTGTTAGACACTGGAATGCAAGTGCAAAGGTTTGCCCTTCGGCCGAGGGAAAGGCTGCGACCCTGACTTGCCCTTACCCACTCACTTACCCACATGTCCCTTACCCACATGTTTCCCCCCCTTGACGGGGTCCTGACCCAAAATGGCATCTAAATCTTTCCTGGCAATCTCCACCAAAGACTTTTACCCGGTCTCTGTGCCGGTGTAAGAACGTCGTCACTATCGGACTGTGTGCCGGCTCTCTTACGGGTTCCCACCACCATTTCCATTCCCGTGGCCCTATCTGACTGATGCACCTCTGCCGACACTATTTCATGTGTTAAACACTGACCGGCCTGATGTGCCTCAACTGAGGCCTCTACCACCGGTTCTACCACTTCAACTGCTTCCACCACATCAACACTGCCTTCCCCAGGCAACACTGGAAGAGGGTCCTCCATAATGCCTCTCAACACCTCCTCCAGAGGTAAATCCTCACAAGACACAACACCTGTGTTATCCACAACACTCTCACTTGGAGCCTCAGGCTCCTGGGGCAAAGTGCAGAAAGCCTCCCCTGCCCCATCAACTATTTCACTCCACAAACGCTTCCCTTGCACCTCCTGAGGTACTTTCACCAGGTCCTCCCTGGCTCCCTGACCAGCCGGCTCCCTGCGGGCCACGTCCTGTCTAGGTATCACTCTCCTCATGCAGTCTGCAGCAACGTGGTTATAAGCGCCACATAGGCGGCAAGTCCTCTGTTGCCCCGGGTATGTCACATATAGTTGATTCCTGAAGTCAGACATCACCACATATGAAGGTATCGGCTTACGTAACGTCATTTTCAGGGAATAAGTCCCTTCATAGAGGCCCAACATGGGACCCACACTCCACTTCCCTGCGTTCACCGTGTGGATCACTCCATACTCGCTGAAAAGACCACTAATATCCGTCGCATCCGCTTCAAAAGGTACATTCTTGACCTTGATAAAAGTATATGTCCTTGATACGTCTTTCAACCGAACTTGCATAGTCGAGTTGACCGTATACACCTTGTCCTGGTGCTGATCAACAAGGCGTTCATAAACTGCAGCAGTTAGTAGTTTGACGAAAACTCGGTTGATCCCGTTTAGCGCTACGCCGTATAAATCCATAATATCTAAGCCATACACATCATGCAGAATCGTAGGGAGCACCGTAGCAGCCGTGGCTGGATGTATGACGCCGGTGACCATGTCAATACACACTGTGTTAGAACGACGTCGGCCAACAGTCTCCATGACAGTAGTTTAAGCAGTTAGCCAATTGCGAAGGAGTGTCACCAGGCGGCAGACCAGTGTACAGCACGTCCACCCCTGACCGAAGCAGGGAGGTAACCAAATGCTGGTAATTACATGATTACTACCAGACCTCAGACCTCTGCAACACTATTGTTCTGAAAGATTTCTTAAGTTATACCATGAATTAAGGAAATATCCTAGACTCACCTTACGAAACAGACAAAGCAAATGCGATAGTAATTATGGACAAGGTAGATTATAGTGGAAAAATGACACTTACGTGTCTCTTAAGATATCAGAGTAATAACAGTGCAGCCAAGAACCAGTACTACTACACTCTGAATTGCTAGTTCTGTGGAGAGGTCGTGACAAATGTTAGTTTGACGAACGTTGAATAAAATGTGACATACTTGGTGCACGACACAATAGGACATTCAAAGGAAGAAGACCATGAACAAGGAGGCACCGATGGAGGCACCGATGGAGGCACCGATGGAGGCACCGATGGAAGCTAAACACACAAATGAGCCACAGGGTCATTACACACTTGGTCTTTAGTTTCAGGGTGATTCAAAAGTGGAATGAGGTAGACGGGGAGGTGATGGAAGCTCCTTCCATTCACACCTTGAAGAGTAGGAATGACAGAATCAACTTTACTCCCTCCTTTTTTTTCATTTCCTCTATCTATCCCTCTCTCATCTTTCCATCCACCCTTCCTTACTTCCTCCCCCCATCTTCCCTTTCTACCTCCTTCCTTCCCTCTCTCTCTCTCTCTCTCTCTCTCTCTCTCTCTCTCTCTCTCTCTCTCTCTCTCTCTCTCTCTCTCTCTCTCTCTCTCTCTCTCTCTCTCTCTCTCTCTCTCTCTCTCTCTCTCTCTCTCTCTCTCTCTCTCTCCATCCCTCCAGCTCCCTCACCTTCATTCCTTCCTTCCTTCCTTCCTTCCTTCCTTCCTTCCTTCCTTCCTTCCTTCCTGTAATATATTCTTCCTCTTACACACAGTCCAACAACCTTCTCCTACACACTTCTTCATACATTATATACCTAAATAATTTTATCTTTCGACATAATAATCATCAAAGTCTTTTCTGAGCCTAATTCATTTTAAAACTCTTTCACTCACATTCACTTCCGTGTCTTAATACATTTTCATGTAGAAGGTGAAACATTCTCCCTTATCTTGACTTACCTACGTCTGCAGCCATCGCCAGACTTGCGACTTGTGTGAAAGGGAGTAAGGAATTACTTTCCTTGACGGTAGTACCTCCTTCTCCTTGAAGGGTAGTACCTGCATTGACGGTAGCCCCTCCAACGACGGTAGTACTTCCCTTGACGGTAGTACCTACCTGGAGGGTAGTACCTCCATGGACGCTGACCCCTCCAACGACGGTAGTACTTTCCTTGATGATATAGTACCTCCCTGAACGATAGTACCTGCCTGGAGGTTAATTAGGTCCCTAGAAGATAGTACCTCCCTTACAAGTAGTATCTCCCTAGACGATAGTATCTCACTGGACGGCAGCGCCTACCTGGAGGGTAGTACTTTCAAGGATGACAGTACCTTCTGGAACAGTAGTACCTCAGCGGCCGGTATTACCTTCCTGTATGGTAGTGCCTCCCTTGACAGTAGTAACTTTTTTTTACAGAGGTTCCACTCTGGCCAGTAGTACTCCCTTGACAGTAGTACCTCCCATTACAGCAGTACCTCCCTGGACGGTAGTACCTTCCTGGACGGTAGTACCTCTCTGGACAGTAGTACGTCTCTGGACAGTAGTACCTCCCTGGACAGTACTACCTCCTTGGACAGTAGTACCTCCCTGGATGGTAGTACCTCCCTCGACGGTAGTACCTCTCTGGAGGGTAGTACCTCCCAAGAGGGTAGAACCTCCCTGGAGGGTTGTACCTCCCTGGAGAGTAGTACTTCCCTGGAGGGTAGTCCCTCCCTGGAGAGTAGTACCTCCCAGAACAGTAGTAACTCCCTGAACGGTAATACTTCCCAAAACAGTAGTACCTCGCTGAACAGTAGTACCTCGCTGAACAGTAGTACCTAGCTGAACGCTGGTACCTCCCTGAACAGTAGCACCTCGCTGAACAGTAGTAATTCCCTGAACAGTAGTACCTCCCTGAACGGTAGTACCTCCCAAAACAGTAGTACCTCCCTGAACAGTAGTACCTCCCTGAACAGAAGTACCTCGCTGAACAGTAGTACCTCGCTGAACAGTAGTACTTCCACTATTTACCTAGCAGTTGAGAGGTACTTAGGAATTAGTCGCCTACAGCGGAAGGCGTCAGTTGACCAAAAGCTCCAGCTGCGGGTCATCATCTGACTAAGACCCGCGTCAGGAAACACTTGTTTTGTTTCCACAAGATCCTTACCTAACCTAACCTAGTCCGTAGTAGGTTCCATCCATCAGAAGACATAACACAAAAGGAAATAAGCCTCACTGCATGGCTTCTCTGGGTTATTCTGGGATATTAACCCTCCGGGTTTTAATAATCTAAATTAAGCCATCCTCAAGCATGTTCAGTGCCTCTCCCTCACCAATTACTCAGCTGCCCTAGATAATGTTAGGGAATTATGTTTAATGCTTGTTGAAGAGTGAGGCCTCATTAGTGTTAGTGGGGTACAGTTGCTGCCTGACAAGTGAACCATGTTAGTGTTAGTGAGGTACAGTTGCTGGCTGACATGTGAACCATGTTAGTGTTAGTGAGGTACAGTTGCTGGCTGACATGTGAACCATGTTAGTGTTAGTGAGGTACAGTTGCTGCCTGACATGTGAACCATGTTAGTGTTAGTGAGGTACAGTTGCTGCCTGACATGTGAACCATGTTAGTGTTAGTGAGGTACAGTTGCTGGCTGACATGTGAACCATGTTAGTGTTAGTGAGGTACAGTTGCTGGCTGACATGTGAACCATGTTAGTGTTAGTGAGGTACAGTTGCTGCCTGACATGTGAACCATGTTAGTGTTAGTGAAGGACAGTTGCTGGCTGACATGTGAACCATGTTAGTGTTAGTGAGGTACAGTTGCTGGCTGACATGTGAACCATGTTAGTGTTAGTGAGGTACAGTTGCTGCTGACAATGAACCATGTTAGTGTTAGTGAGGTACAGTTGCTGCCTGACATGTGAACCATGTTAGTGTAGTGAGGTACAGTTGCTGGCTGACATGTGAACCATGTTAGTGTTAGTGAGTACAGTTGCTGCTGACATGAACCATGTTAGTGTTAGTGAGTACAGTTGCTGCTGACATGTGAACCATGTTAGTGTTAGTGAGTACAGTTGTGGCTGACAGTGAACCATGTTAGTGTTAGTGAGTACAGTTGCTGGCTGACATGTGAACCATGTTAGTGTTAGTGAGGACAGTTGCTGCCTGACATGTGAACCATGTTAGTGTTAGTGAGGACAGTTGCTGGCTGACATGTGAACCATGTTAGTGTAGTGAGTACAGTGCTGGCTGACAGTGAACCATGTTAGTGTTAGTAGGTACAGTTGCTGGCTGACATGTGAACCATGTTAGTGTTAGTGAGGTACAGTTGCTGGCTGACATGTGAACCATGTTAGTGTTAGTGAGGTACAGTTGCTGGCTGACATGTGAACCATGTTAGTGTTAGTGAGGTACAGTTGCTGCCTGACATGTGAACCATGTTAGTGTTAGTGAGGACAGTTGCTGCCTGACAGTGAACCATGTTAGTGTTAGTGAGGTACAGTTGCTGCCTGACATGTGAACCATGTTAGTGTTAGTGAGGTACAGTTGCTGGCTGACAGTGAACCATGTTAGTGTTGTGAGGTACAGTTGCTGCTGACAAGTGAACCATGTTAGTGTTAGTGAGGTACAGTTGCTGGCTGACATGTGAACCATGTTAGTGTTAGTGAGGACAGTTGCTGCTGACATGTGAACCATGTTAGTGTTAGTGAGGTACAGTTGCTGCTGACATTGAACCATGTTAGTGTTAGTGAGGTACAGTTGCTGCCTGACATGTGAACCATGTTAGTGTTAGTGAGGTACAGTTGCTGGCTGACATGTGAACCATGTTAGTGTTAGTGAGGTACAGTTGCTGCCTGACATGTGAACCATGTTAGTGTTAGTGAGGTACAGTTGCTGGCTGACAAGTGAACCATGTTAGTGTTACTGAGGTACAGTTGTGGCTGACATGTGAACCATGTTAGTGTTAGTGAGGTACAGTTGTGGCTGACATGTGAACCATGTTAGTGTTAGTGAGGTACAGTTGTGGCTGACATATGAACCATGTTAGTGTTAGTGAGGTACAGTTGTGGCTGACATGTGAACCATGTTAGTGCTAGTGAGGTACAGTTGCTGCCTGACAAGTGAACCATGTTAGTGTTAGTGAGGTACAGTTGCTGCTGACATGTGAACCATGTTAGTGTTAGTGAGGTACAGTTGTGGCTGACATGTGAACCATGTTAGTGTTAGTGAGGTACAGTTGCTGCCTGACATGTGAACCATGTTAGTGTTAGTGAGGTACAGTTGCTGCCTGACATGTGAACCATGTTAGTGTTAGTGAGGTACAGTTGCTGCCTGACATGTGAACCATGTTAGTGTTAGTGAGGTACAGTTGCTGGCTGACATGTGAACCATGTTAGTGTTAGTGAGTACAGTTGCTGGCTGACATGGAACCATGTTAGTGTTAGTGAGGTACAGTTGCTGCCTGACATTGAACCATGTTAGTGTTAGTGAGGTACAGTTGTGCCTGACATGTGAACCATGTTAGTGTTAGTGAGGTACAGTTGCTGCCTGACATGAACCTGTTAGTGTTAGTGAGGTACAGTTGCTGCTGACATGGAACCATGTTAGTGTTAGTAGTATTTGCTGCCTGCAGTAACCATGTTGGTTTAGTGAGGTAAGTTGCTGGCTGACATGTGAACCATGTTGGTTGTGAGTACAGTGTCTGACATGTGAACCATGTTAGTGTTAGTGAGGTACAGTTGTTGCTGACATGGAACCATGTTAGTGTTAGTGAGTAGTTGCTGCCACAAGTAACCATGTTAGTGTTGTAGTAAGTTGAAGTGAACCTTTGTATGAGCATTCGCTGACAAGTGAACCATGTTAGTGTTAGTGAGGACAGTTGCTGGCTGACATGTGAACCATGTTAGTGTTAGTGAGTAAGTTGTGGCTGACATGTGAACATGTTAGTGTTATGAGGTAAGTTGCTGCCGACATGTGAACCATGTTAGTGTTAGAGAAGTTGCTGCTGACATGTGAACCATGTTGTGTTAGTGAGGTACAGTTGCTGGCTGACATGTGAACCATGTTAGTGAGGCAGTTGCTTGCTGACAGTGAACCATGTTAGTGTTAGTGAGTACAGTTGTGGCTGACATGTGAACCATGTTAGTGTTAGTGAGAGTTGTGGCTGACATGAACCATGTTAGTGTTAGTGAGTACAGTTGTGGCTGACATGTGAACCATGTTGTGTAGTGGTACAGTTGCTGCTGACATGGACCATGTTAGTGTTAGTGAGTACAGTTGCTGGCTGACATGAACCATGTTAGTGTTAGTGAGGTTGCTGGCTACATGAACCATGTTAGTGTTAGTGAGTACAGTTGCTGCTGACAAGGAACCATGTTAGTGTTAGTGAGTACGTTGCTGCCTGACATGTGAACCATGTTAGTGTTAGTGAGTCAGTTGCTGGCTGACATTGAACCATGTTAGTGTTAGTGAGGTACAGTTGCTGCTGACATGTGAACCATGTTAGTGTTAGTGAGGCAGTTGCTGCCTGACAGTGAACCATGTTAGTGTTAGGAGTACAGTTGCTGGCTGACAGTGAACCATGTTAGTGTTAGTGAGGTACAGTTGCTGGCTGACATGTGAACCATGTTAGTGTTAGTGAGGTACAGTTGCTGGCTGACAAGTGAACCATGTTAGTGTTAGTGAGGTACAGTTGCTGGCTTACATGTGAACCATGTTAGTGTTAGTGAGGGACAGTTGCTGCCTGACATGTGAACCATGTTAGTGTTAGTGAAGGACCGTTGCTGGCTGACATGTGAACCATGTTAGTGTTAGTGAGGGACAGTTGCTGCCTGACATGTGAACCATGTTAGTGTTAGTGAGGTACTGTTGCTGGCTGACATGTGAACCATGTTAGTGTTAGTGAGGTACAGTTGCTGCCTGACATGTGAACCATGTTAGTGTTAGTGAGGTACAGTTGCTGCCCTACATGTGAACCATGTTAGTGTTAGTGAGGTACAGTTGCTGCTTGACATGTGAACCATGTTAGTGTTAGTGAGGTACAGTTGCTGCCCTACATGTGAACCATGTTAGTGTTAGTGAGGTACAGTTGCTGCCTGACATGTGAACCATGTTAGTGTTAGTGAGGTACAGTTGCTGGCTGACATGTGAACCATGTTAGTGTTAGTGAGGTACTGTTGCTGGCTGACATGTGAACCATGTTAGTGTTAGTGAGGTACAGTTGCTCGCTGACATGTGAACCATGTTAGTGTTAGTGAGGTACAGTTGCTGCCTGACATATGAACCATGTTAGTGTTAGTGAGGTACAGTTGCTGCCTGACATATGAACCATGTTAGTGTTAGTTAGGTACAGTTGCTGGCTGACATGTGAACCATGTTAGTGTTAGTGAGGTACAGTTGCTTGCTGACATGTGAACCATGTTAGTGTTAGTGAGGTACAGTTGCTGGCTGACATGTGAACCATGTTAGTGTTAGTGAGGTACAGTTACAGGCTGACATGTGAACCATGTTAGTGTTAGTGAGGTACAGTTGCTGCCTGACATGTGAACCATGTTAGTGTTAGTGAGGTACAGTTGCTGCCTGACATGTGAACCATGTTAGTGTTAGTGAGGTACAGTTGCTGCCCTACATGTGAACCATGTTAGTGTTAGTGAGGTACAGTTGCTGCCTGACATGTGAACCATGTTAGTGTTAGTGAGGTACAGTTGCTGCCCTACATGTGAACCATGTTAGTGTTAGTGAGGTACAGTTGCTGGCTGACATGTGAGTTACATTGTCCAGGATAAAACGTTATCTCTTCCACCCCTTGTCTCTCTAGCTAAATATATGTACATTATGTATATTTAGCATTTTATGTATGCATGTACGTACATACACTTTCTCGCGCGCACACACACGCCCGCACACACACGCCCGCACACACACACGCCCGCACACACACACGCCCGCACACACACGCCCGCACACACACACGCCCGCACACACACACGCCCGCACACACACACGCCCGCACACACACACGCCCGCACACACACACGCCCGCACACACACACGCTCGCACACACACACGCCCGCACACACACACACGCCCTCACACACACACGCCCGCGCACACACACGCCCGCACACACACACGCCGCACACACACACGCCCGCACACACACGCCCGCACACACACACGCCCGCACACACACGCCCGCACACACACACGCCCGCACACACACACGCCCGCACACACACACGCCCGCACACACACACGCCCTCACACACACACACATGCCCACACACACACTGAAGCGGTGGAAGCTCCATACATAATGTAGTTTTAAGAAAATAGTATATGATAGCGTCACGAAATTAGGAGAGTGAACCTAATGGCTGCCCGTTCAGATCGGAGCCAGGAGCTATGACTCTACCCCTGCAACCACAAATAAGTCAAAATTAGGAGAGAAAAACGCAGACAGACACACACACACACATACACACACATACACACACACACACATACACACACATACACACACACACACAAACACACACACACACACACACAAACACACACACACACACACACACTGTCCTATGAAGAAAGGTTGAGGGAAATAGGACTAACAACACTGGAGGAAAGAAGGGTCAGAGGAGACATGATAACGACATAGAAAATACTGCGAGGAATTGACAAGGTAGACAGTGACAGGATGTTCCAGAGAGGGAACACAGAAACAAGGGGACACAACTGGAAGCTGAAGACTCAGATGAGTCAAAGGGATGTTAGGAAGCATTTCTTCAGCCACAGAGTAGTCAGGAAGTGGAATAGTCTAGAGAAAGATATAGTGGAGGCAGGAACCATACATAGTTTTAAGACGAGGTATGATAAAGCTCATGGAGCAGGGAGAGCAGAGACCCAGTAGCGGACAGCGAAGAGGCGGGGCCAGGAGCTGAGTCTCGACCCCTGCAACCACAACTAGGTGAGTACACACACACACACACATACTCCACACACATTCATCACCCTGAACGTCACAAAAACACACACAAACATACAAATGCATCAAGCAGAATGTGTGATAAACATCTCTAGACTTCAAGATACATATCAGCTGCGTCTGATTATCTGTGTTAGTGTTCAGAGTCTGGGAATTGGCAGTGACATTGAGAGAAGAGGGAGAAGGAGGAGGAGGAGGAGGACGAGGAGGAAAAAATGGATGAACAGGAAATAAAGATGGAGGAAGAGAAGGAGGAAAGGGAAAGGGGAGGGAAAGAATGACAATTGCACAGTGTCAAATCGATATAGGAAGGGAATGATAAAGGGAGGGAGGGAGGTAAAGAGAATGGTAAATGAAGTTAAAATTTAGGAATGATAAAAAAAAGAAAAGAGGGAGAGAAGAAGTAAGGGAAGAGCAGGTGAGGAATATATGAGGCTAGATAACTGGGGAATGAGAACGTGCAGAAAGGAAAGAGGAGGAGGAGGAAGAGACAAATGTAAATCAAACTCCACACACACACACACACACACACACACACACACACACACACACACACACACACACACATACACACACACACACACACACACATACACACACACACACACACACATGATAACGACATATAAAATACTGAGAGGAATAGACAAGGTGGACAGAGACAGAATGTTCCAGAGATGAGACACAACAACAAGGGGACACAGTTGGAAGTTGAAGACTCAGATGAATCACAGGGATGTTAGGAAGTATTTATTCAGTCACAAAGTGGTCAGGAAGTGGAATAGCTTGGGAAGCGATGTAGTGGAGGCAGGATCCATTCATAGCTTTAAGAAGAGGTATGATAAGGCTCATGAAGAAGGGAGAGAGACCCAGTAGCGGCCAGTGATTAGGCGGGGCCAGGAGCTATGACTCGACCACTGCAACCACAACTAGGTGAGTACAACTAGGTGAGTACACACACAAAGCATTAGTTCATAACATTAGAATTGGACAAGTGTCTAATGCTCTGTTTATTCATGTGAGAAATTTTAACCATCCAATTGATTTTCAAAATGCTGAGAAGGTTGTATCAAGCAAGTCCATGGTTGACAGGATCATAACAGAATCAAGCTTCTTAAAAATTAGTTTTAAAATTAATCTGAATATTGGTTTTCAATTATACAAATTATATTCATTTATAATTAATAAAATGTGTGAAGAATTTATGATATGTTTAACAAGATAAAACAAAACTTAGGTAGAATATAAGCTATGTTCTGATAGGTCCTTAACTATCTCATGTTTATCATCATAATGGGATGGGTGAGGTGTTGTTGGTTGACTGTAAGGTGTAATCTCGCCCTTATATGCTTTCAGCTGATCTTTTATTTTTACAATTCCTTGATAATGTGAGAAATCACGAAAGCGCTTAGAAGTTCACTATTTTTTTTAACAGTAGTTGTTTTGCATATTGTGATATCCCCTGTTTACTGTGATCTTATTGCATATATATATATATATATATATATATATATATATATATATATATATACTATAATAGTTTTGCTAGTAACTCTGCAGCAATTTACACCCGCTAACATTACCTTCTGATGGGTGTTCCTTTCTACAGTAACGTCAACAGCTCATGAATAGATGGTAAACCTAATTCAAATTTATATTTATTCAGACTAAACGTGTGAGGTATCAATCTTCTTACAGACCGCACCATCATTAATAGTTTGAAGCTGATCAGAAGACTCATTCTTTAGTTATTGAAGGTAAATGTTACTACCTATTAAATAAAATTAGCAGGTTGTGACTTATGCCACCTGATAACAACATGATCCTTGCGCTCTGGAAACCACATTAATGGTGAAAATTTGAATCCGATCAGATATATCATTATTAAGTTATGGCTTCGACTGCAATGATTCCAAGTTTGTTTTAACTATTTTAGTACATCATCGAATTTGCTCGCCCGCAAAACGAAAAACTTAATGGGTGTTATCTTGTCCGGAAGTTACATCAACCATTAAATGCTGAAGCCGATCTAAAGAGGCGAACTGAAATTTACGTAACCTGATACACAAATAACCCGCACATAGGAGAGAGGAGCTTACGACGACGTTTCGGTCCAACTTGGACCATTTACAAAGTCACACTGACACAAAGGAGAGAAGGAGAGAGTATATATAGGCAAGTATATATGGAGTATATATGGTCCAAGTCGGACCGAAACGTCGCGGTAAGCTCTTCTCTTCTATGTGCGGGTTATTTGTGTATTGTTCCAGTCACGGTATTGTGACTATTTTTGTTACATAACCTGATTTTACGGAAATAAAAAGTTCACACTATGTTTACATATGAAATGATCTAATCTTCATCGACACACTTGAATTTCTCTCTCGTTGTCTTGGAATTTGGAAACACTTTTTTGAACATTCGAAGCAGCGCTGCTGAGAGTTTTCAGAGTTATCGGCACCATTCTAAGATGCTGGTAATGGGTGAACAAACTTTGAAAATTTCAAGCCGATCGATTGAGGAGTTCTCGAATTATGAGCGAAATAAAATCGAAAAATTGGAAGACAAAAGTATAAAAGCAAAATTCAGGGAACTTATTAAGGTTTCCCTCCGGGGTATTCTCAGGGAACTTATTAAGGTTCCCCCTCCGGGGCATTCTCAGAGAACTTATTAAGGTCCCCCCTCCGGGGCATTCTCAGGGAACTTATTAAGGTCCTCCCTCCGGGGCATTCTCAGGGAACTTATTAAGGTAATAATATTGGTAGAATTACCGACAATATGTTAAGTAAAAGGACACAAATGCAACTAATGTGACATTTTATTGTGGCAACGTTTCGCTCTCCAGGAGCTTTCTCAAGCCGTTACAAGCGATAATGGACATAGTGGGTTTATATATACTCTCAAAGTGAGGTGAAATACTAGTGGTAGTAGTAGTAGTGATATTAGTAGTAGTAGTAGTAATACAATAAGGTAGAACAATCAATATGCACATGAGTAAAAGGTGATAAAACAAATACTAGGGTAGTATAACAATAGGTTAGACAAATATTTCTGCTGGAGGTTGAAATATCGAAGGCCTGTAGGAGTGTTCCACATCTACGATGTGCTTGTGTTGAATTAGCAGGAGAGACTATGTGATGGTAGGGTTTACTGTTTTCAGGAGGATTCTTGCTAAGACTTCAGAGATGGTGAAGCTGCCTTTGTTTTGTTTAATTGTGTTAGAAACAGAGATAAGTGCTGATTCAAGGCATTTGCGTCTACACTATACCACAGGGTATAGTGTAGACCCCTGCGCAGGGTCTACACTATACCCTGTGGAAGGCTCGACAGAATTTATGTAGGAGAAACAGCAAGGAACCTCGAAACACGCATCAATGAACACATTAATGCATGCAGAAACGATAACCTGAACAACGCCTGCGTACAACACCGAAATTCCAACAATCATCTCATGAAATTCAAAGACGCCCGACTAGTAATCAAAGAAACTAATTTCCGTAGACGCAAATGCCTTGAATCAGCACTTATCTCTGTTTCTAACACAATTAAACAAAACAAAGGCAGCTTCACCATCTCTGAAGTCTTAGCAAGAATCCTCCTGAAAACAGTAAACCCTACCATCACATAGTCTCTCCTGCTAATTCAACACAAGCACATCGTAGATGTGGAACACTCCTACAGGCCTTCGATATTTCAACCTCCAGCAGAAATATTTGTCTAACCTATTGTTATACTACCCTAGTATTTGTTTTATCACCTTTTACTCATGTGCATATTGATTGTTCTACCTTATTGTATTACTACTACTACTACTAATATCACTACTACTACCACCACTAGTATTTCACCTCACTTTGAGAGTATATATAAACCCACTATGTCCATTATCGCTTGTAACGGCTTGAGAAAGCTCCTGGAGAGCGAAACGTTGCCACAATAAAATGTCACATTAGTTGCATTTGTGTCCTTTTTACTTAACTTATTAAGGTCCCCCCTCCGGGGCATTCTCAGGGAACTTATTAAGGTCCCCCCTCCGGGGCATTCTCAGGGAACTTATTAAGGTCCCCCCTCCGGGGCATTCTCAGGGAACTTATTAAGGTCCCGACTCCGGGGATGCTTAATTATGTAAATAGAGAACGTTCAGAAATTGACGCTGAATAATTCGTAGCAAAAATAAATGAGGTTAGATTGTTTTGCAGGCTTGTGTTGTGCTGTGCTTTGCTGTGCTGTGCTGTGCTGTGTTTTGTTGTGTTGTGCTGTGCTGTGCTGTTCTTGGGTAGCATTGAAAGTTGGGTTGAACAAGTGTTCTGTTGGTGGGATGGAATGTGAAGGACTTGCCTAGTATGGGCCAACAGGCCTGCTGCAGTGTTCCTCCTTTCTTATGTTCTTATGTTCTTAATACCGTAACTGGAAGACAATACAAATAACCCGTACTTAGTAGACAAACTTATGACGACGTTTCGGTCAGATTTGGATCATTAACTAGTGACTAGTTAATAGTCCAAGTCGGACCGAAACGTCGTCATAAGTTTTAGTCTTCTAAATGCCGGTTATTTGCGTATTGTGTTAAGTTCTTGGTACCGTGTACCTCCTTGCTGACCGAGTCTTCCGTCAAGACAAGTTAGAGTACAAGCACATACCAGGAGAACGTTCCTCTCTGTGTGGAACGCTAGAGTACAATCACATACCAGGAGAACGTTCCTCTCTGTGTGGAACGCTAGAGTACAAGCACATACCAGGAGAACGTTCCTCTCTGTGTGGAACGCTAGAGTACAAGCACATACCAGGAGAACGTTCCTCTCTGTGTGGAACGCTAGAGTACAAGCACATACCAGGAGAACGTTCCTCTCTGTGTGGAACGCTAGAGTACAAGCATATACCAGAACAACGTTCCTCTCTGTGTGGAACGCTAGAGTACAAGCATATACCAGGAGAACGTTCCTCTCTGTGTGAACTTTATCAAGTTATCCAGCAGCTAATGCTCTAACTTTTTTTTAACATTCGGGAGAAAATACACGTTCAATATTTTGCAAAACTCGCCGTCCTGCCAGACGCAGGCAGAACGGCGAGTTTTGCATTATCGTCTAGAAATACAAAATGGAAATTTATGAACAATTTCGTGCGCGTGGAATTGCTCTAAAGTCAGCTGGTTAAGCAATGTACACTGTAACTGGAGAAGACGTTGCACAAAGAACCTACAATTATCACTTGGTTATGCATTGACAGTTTCCTTCGGATTTAGTAGTGGAGAAGTTTAGCGAAAGGTTTAGGTTTTACTCTATGTAATTGCTTATTTGTAACTACGTATCTAGGTTTGTGAGAGTTGACTGAACTCCAAGTGTTGGTCCCGATTCTTAACTTTCAACTGAGTGACAGAGTCCTGTCATATCGATTCAGGAACCTCGATACGGATTCCAATTCCCCTGCGTCGTTGTGCGTGTCATTTCACTTCTTACCAAATTTAATTTGAATAAATTCTATCAAATATTCCCGTAGCTCATTTGGATGGTTTTGATCCAGCTATGCCTCCTTGTTCTTGTTCAACCCCTGCTAAAGAACCTCTCCTGTGCTCTAGAGTATATGGTATATTAGAATGATAGCCCTCTTAACTTCTTAAGTGGCAAGAGTTCTAGCTAACTCTTGATTCTTTCATAATATTTCATTTTCCTTAACTCGATACCGTTCACTGTTTCTTCTCTGGTTTCACATTATGCTGTGCTAAGTATGGGTTGCATACAGGTGCCACGTACTCAAGAGTAAGTAGCATGAATGAGGAAGAGTGTGTTTTAATCGTGGCTATATCTAAGTTCCTATACGCCACTCTTATGTTTGCATTACGGTGCTAGCACATTTGACTCGCAACTGAAGGCCCCGGGTTCGAATCCGAGACGAGTGGGAACACTGGACAGGTTTCCATCCATCTGTTGCTTCTGTTCACCAAGCAGTAAGTAGGTACCAAACTGCTGGGTGACTGTTGTTGGTCGCATCCAGAAAAATAGGATCAAATAATCCCAATATCATAAGCGATGAAGGCTTTCTTGGGTTACTAACATTCCGAGGGCATAATCTGAATAGAATATTTAAATTGCACTTCTGTGGACATGATCGGGGTAATGCATATTTCTAGGTCTTCTCTCGAGCTGTTCCCCTGAGTTTATGTCACCCCGAGATGGAAGTCAGTGTTGAGTCTCCTCTCAGCGTCTTCCAGCCAGATAACTGCGTTTGCTCGGTGAATATTCCAGTGACTATTTGTCTGCTCATCCTGGTCCCTTGTTCTATCCTCTTCATTATACGGGAATCATCCGCTAACAAGGCTACGTAGAGCTTAATTCCTGTGTGCGCGCGAGTGTGTTTCCCTGTCTTTCTGCTGCTCTTCCAGTCTCCTTCTGTCTTTCAGCTGATCTTTTCGTCTCTCCCTCTCTTTCAGCTGGTCTTCCTCGTCTCTTTCCCTGTCTTCCAGATGGTCTTCCCACCTCTCTCCCTGTCCTTCAACTGGTCTTCCTGTTCCTGGCTGCTGCTGATGAAGGGTGAATAACAGAGTGAACAATTCTTCATCACGCACCAAGTCCTCTGCCTCTCCCTCTCACTAATGGGCCACTCATCCCACTCAACCTTTCACTCTCCCTCTCTCCACTCGAGATCTGCCTGCTCATCATTCTCCTCCTCCTCCTCCTTTTCTTCCTTCTCCTTTACTTCCCCCTCTTTCTAATCCTTTTCCCTCTTCCTTTTCATCTTTCTCCTCCAATTTCTCTCCTTCGTCTTCTCGTCCTCCTCCTCTTTCCATCCCTATTCTTCCTTCTCCTCCTCCCATATTTACATACAGTGCTCTTGTTATAAACATCATACGAACGTAGAAGGTAGAATAATATGAAATGGATGAAAAGACACACGGACATACAATTAGGACATCTCAATTTGTTATCAAGTCTTGCGACTTGATAACTCCAAATGATACAAGAGAATGAGAAAAAACATTGTATATATTGTAGAGAAAGCAGGTCATTAGTGAAGAGTTGGTGTCACGTGACATCAGGGAATCAGCGTGGGGTAATATCATATGTGAAAGGGTAGTCGAGATGATGTGTTTTCCAGCTCTTTACTCTTTTATGCTGGTAGTTGCAATGAAGGATGCTTCAGTGCAGTGGCGCACTGTAAATCAATTTTGTTTTATTTGTGCAAGGCACAAACATTGCTGGTAACGTTCCCTTTACACGCATTTCTATGTTCTCTGACCAGTGAAGAACGATTCCTTCTCTGACCAGTGAAGAACGATTCCTCCCTCGTTTCCTTCTACATAAATCTTGTTGTATCCTCCGTAAGGTATCGTGAACACGTCATCGTTACTGTTAGGTTTGTCAAGGGGCGTTTCTTCCTGGCGAGTCTCTGATGGATGACGTGCCCATAGTTGCTAAGAGGATGGTGTTTCCTGAACTGAACTCTGTGGTGTTGTTTGCCACTTCTCCTCCCAGTCGAATCAGGAATCTGTGTTTTTCGGTAGTAATGTTCTTGGTAGAGTTGAGGATATTCATAACTGCGTTTGCCATCTGGTTTAAAGCAGAGGGAATTCTTCTAAGAATTTGGGAGTGGAGATGTAGATAGTTCTTCGGTAAAATCCATTGACCAGATTTCCTATCAAGTATTCAAAGTATCCCACACAAACTAGCCGGACACTTAGCCAAAAATCTATTCATAACCCTAGGTACCATAAGTCCTGCTTATCTTAAGCCCTCTGGATAAGCATTAAGAACAGACATACAGTGGATCCCTGGTGTTTGAACTTAATTGGTTCCTAGGTGATAATCGAACTGAGAAAAGTTCGATGTCCGAAACAATATTTCCCAGGCTTTAATTATCAGCCTCACACACTGGAGGATGTTGAACTGACTCTTCCAAAAGTCTTCTAGAGTTAGGTCTGTGTCAGAGATCACTTCAGAGCACTTATGAAACAGAGCTTTCCTGTAAAAAATTACAACTGAATTTTAAACAAGTCTGCGCGTTCGGACTCGATAAAAACATTCAAAGACCGGGTCATTTTTTTTCTGAACAAAATTGTTCAGATTCCGGTTTGTTCGAGGTACAGTACTTTCGAACGCCGAGGATTTACTGTGTAGATGAATGGTTCAAAGAACCGACAAGTTGTTAAGTTAGACACATATGCAACACTTGGGTATCTTTATTGAAGAAAACGTTTCGCCACACAGTGTCTTCATCAGTCCAATACACTGTATTGCTTCTCTTATGCTCCCACAGATGCCGTCACTGGTAATTTCAAAACTAGACTTGTAAAAAACTTGTCTCTGTCTTACCATGACTCGAGCTTCGCGTTAATTTCAACTTCTTCAGAAATGGAATCCAATTTTCAAACAGTGTTTGACTGAGCTATGGGAAGGCCGCTGGGGCAATCTTGGCTAACATTTTCATGGCAAGCTTAGACTTACGATTATCGCCATATCATTTTTAATACAGTCAGAGGATTCAGATATACACCTACTGCCTCTATTCACCTAACAATAAATAAGTACCTTGGTGTTAGTTGAATGTTGTCGGTCGCTTCCCAGGGTATGATACTACACCGTGGATACGGCTGAGCTTCGAAATGAACTGAATGAGAGTAACAGCTGCAAAATGTATGGGTGCGCCACTGTATTGAAATATTCTTGAAACGAGGGACAGAGGTGAAACCCTTGGAAGACACGGACAGCAACACGCAAAACGGGAGCTATGTCTGGAGCATACTACTTGCAACACAACTTTCGTACCTTCTTCCAAACCGCACACATAGGGGAAGTCAAAGTAATGGTAGAAACGTCGTCTTGCCAACAAGTGGATTTAGCATTGCGTATGACGTGGCTAACGACTGCCCTTGCCCGCTTAAAATCCAAAAACGATCTGAGGTCTGATTATATCAATAACAGTCCCACACAGCAAGTTTCAAACGCACTGCTCGGGCACACGCAGGAGACCACCAAGGCATGCATGTCTGAGACTGCCTGCCTGAGGGTTGAGGAATAGAATGTGACGCTGCAGTCAAAACTAAGGTCTAAAACTGGTGCACCAGCTCATCAACAGAGAACAAAGAAGGGTCCCCACAAAGAGTGGTAAGATGAGAGAGTAAGTCCCAATTTGTTTGTCAAAATTGACAACGGGGCTAAAGGGCAGTCAGGAATACTTAGTAGAAGTAAAAAGAATATGAAAGTGATCACTGTCGTGCAAATCCGGGACAACAGACCAATCGTAATCAAGTGCAATTGACGAGGAGCAGATAGAATGATGAATGCAAGTGAGAGACTGAGTGCGAGAGTCAAAATGGGTGGGAGCACCCGTATTTAAAACATGAAGAGGATGAGAAGTGAGAAGAGTCTTCAACTGATCACCACGAGAGTCACAGTGGGACCCTCCCCAAAGATGATGGTGAGCGTTAAAATCACCAAACAACAAGATGGCAGCGTCAGAGAAGAGATCAAGAACGCAATATCCAAGATACAGAATGCACGGGAAGAGGAGAGATATTGAGAACAAACTGTATACCACCTGTGCAGATAAATACGGGCTGCAGTATAATGCAGCAGAGAATGAACAAAGACCTGTTGAAATGGTATACCAGTGTGTACAAGAAATGCACTCTTATTAAAATATTCTTCAGGAAAGGGATCAGAAGAATACAACAGCACATAGCTTGAAATGGGATGGATAACAGCTGAACGAACTTTGGGCTCTTGTAACCCGACACATACTGGGGAAAACTGGGAGAGCAACACCTGGAGCTCTACCCAATTACATTTGAGGACATGAATATTCCATTATAAATAAGTCATTATTCACAAAGAAAGGTATGTAAACAATATGAAGCGATAAAATCTATGGGCTAGTAGGGTCAGTGAAATCAATGTGTTGAGGCAATGGAAAGTGTGTAAGCAAGGAGGAATGTGAATGCTGTGAAAGAAAAGATTGCTGTGAGGGTTGTGAAAAATAAGAAGGGGCAGAAGGAGATGCTCCGGTGTCCATCGAGGGTTTTGTCTCCTCAATATAGTTAGAGATAGCGTCAAGTGTCTCAGCGGACAAGGAAGATACCGATACCACGACTTAAGCGACAGGTGAGGTAGAGCAAGTAGAGATCCGGGAGACTATGCAGGGAACCAAAGAGGAGACAGAAGAGTTCTGTGGTGGAACAGGAGAGGAAGGAGGCTGAAAGGGGACTGGGGAAGAGGTCTGGAGGGAACAGGAAAAGAGGGGACCACACGAGGGGAGGTGAACCTACAGCTTCCTGTGTGAGTTAGAAAGGGGGTGAGAACTAGGCATTAAGGCCGAAAAGGAAAACTGTTGGGGTATTGTAAGCACCGGAGGAATGCAAAGAGACTTGGGCTTAAGAGACAGGTTCAACTTCACAGGTGATAGGCACGAAGATGCAGGTATGCGATGCCTCACAGACTGAGAAACTAGTGGGCGAGAAGAAAAGTAAAACCACAAAAGAATTAGAGATGGGGGTGACTCTGGAAGACGCGGCACCGGAGGAGCTGGTAGACCGGGGACCACCAAGGTTGGAGGTCTCCTAACTACTCGAGAGTAAGGAACACGGGGATGATTCCCTTGAAGGCAGAGCTGAGAGACAGCCATAACATAAGTAAGCCCTTCGCTCTTCTTAAGACAATGGATTTCATGCTCATTAAGATAGACCTGACATCGGCGGGAAAAAGAAGGGTGAGTTTCATTGCAATTAAAACAAGTGGGGAAGACTACAAGATGTATCAGCATGATTCGCAGCACCGCACACCAGGCACTCTGCCACAGACCTGCAGTATTTAGCTGGATGTCCGAAGCGCCAACAATTTTGACACTGCTGGGGCATAGGGACGACTTTACGGACCTTTAGGTGATTTCCTGTGATATAAACGGAGGACGGGAGTTTATGTCGTAAAAGAGCTTTACTGATATTGTGGTCTGAAAGATAATCAGTTGGAGACGTTGGTTGCAAGGAAAAAAATTTGGTCCACTGTGTACTTGCAAACATAGTGCATAAAGGAAGTGGGTGTCGTGTAGGTCGTTTCTGGGTGGAATGAGCAGAAATCAAAGAACCGTCATCAGCAAAGAGTCTGGAACGTTTAGGCCTAGGACAGCAAGTGGCCTGACCTGAGGCAGGTGGGCGATCTGACAATTGTCGCACTGTATATGGGAAGCTGGACGCATAGTTAAACTGTGGAAGGAGCAGAGGCACTAGAAGAAACAGGCGGAGCGTCTGCACCTTGAGCAGGTGACGAAGAATCACCAGCAGAAGGTACAGGGGTATGGGAAAAGTCTGGAGAATGATCCAGTAATGAAGCCAAGTCAGAACAGGATGTGGTAACAAAAAGGGGCCTGGGAGGAGGAGGGGGTCATGGAATGAAGATTCCATGATAGTGGCACTTCTTTCTTATTATCATTTTTAAAAAAGTAAAGAAAAGAAAGAAATGGACAGCGGAGGCATGGAAGGGCCTTAAGTTCATCCTTTCGTCCAAGAAGACCTCGAAACCGCCAGCAGCACAGAGGCATCGTAGAACCCGTGCCATGCACTACCCTTCACACCAGTAAACCAGCGCTCTGGGATAGCAACCTCACATCCACTGATCCACCTCGGTGGACAAAAGAGAGGGCGGTCGGACACCCGGCACAGAGCATACCTTCCTCGGCTGTCACATCCCAGAACCGACAGGCAGCCTCCAGAGATACACCTGTCACCTGCAGGACACCCTGTCCTACCTCCTGGCAATCCGGGAAGGGAGCAAGGCATCTCCAGATGATTCAGACTTCACGGCAAACTACACTACTCCCGAGGGACCCCACGGAGTGGGATGAACCCTTGCATACTTCCCAGTACCTAGAAACCAGAGGGGAAGACTCCAGAGGCTACAAACGGGACGGGGAAAAGGGAGGGTTGAGAGGGGAAAGGAAAGGGAAAAGGGGGGATGAGGAGGATGGGACAGTGAAGGGAGGATTGGAGGTAATTAGGTTCGGTCTGAGGAAGGAGACCAAAAGGTCTAATTCCTCAGACCAATAGCCTCTTCACCGTGCCAAGGAGCCCCCTTGAAGAGGTGGTGTTGGTAAGTTGGCACCTCAGCACCAATTCAGAGACAGGATTTGTGATGTTAGTTCTACTAGTTTGTAATTTGTATCATATATCTGCTGCCTCCTTGTACAAAGGGGCTAAGTCTACATTTTTTAAAGAAGCCCACAGGATTTGTGCCGATTTCAGATATATAATTTTTAGTGCTCAGTGATAACATCACTGAGCACTGATTCATATATTTTTTCAAGATGTTGTTTATTTTTTTTAATCATGTATATGTGAATCACCTCCGTGTAGAAGTCTAATACTGGAAAAAAATTCACTTGAATTTTTCAAATTAAAAAAAAAAATTTGGTTGTCTCTAATTCCTCGAACTGCTTGTTAGACCCTTTTTCTTGAATCTGGTATGAATGTCAAAATTTGTATTCTTTATTAGTAATTGTCATCGTATAAATTTTCTTTTAATGGTTATAACTAAGGTTCATTGCCAGCTCAGAAACCATCTTGCTTCTGTAAAGACTTGTTGACTTGTTACGTTCAAATTCTTCATACGTTTTCAGATTTTTTTTTTTTTTTTTGGGGGGGGGGAATATTTTATACAGACCTAAAAGGCTTCTGCATTCAGCTTTTCTATTCGTTGGTTGGGTTTAAAGCCCTTCGAATAATTTCCCAGTTAATGTCTGAGAGTTCCTTGTTTATGTTGTTCCAGGCAACTTTCCGATTGTTGAAGTTAAATGAACTAAACATTCCTGGTGGTTAATTATTGCTTAGGGAGGGGAAGAATAGGGAAGGGGAGAATACAGTAGGGGAGAGCAGGAGTGCGGAAAGTAGGGGAAGCGAGAATAGGAAATGGGAAAGGAGGGTATTGGAGGGGAGAATTTGCGAAAGTGAGTAGAAAGGGGGTGAGCAGGGGAGAGGAGAGTAAAGAAGAGATTAGGAGAGTATTAAGTAGGGAAAGGAAAAGAAGAGTTGGGGAGAGAAGGGGATGACAAATTGCAGGAAGTTCAGTAGGGAAGGGGAGAGTTGGAGAGGGGTGAAAGGGGGACAAAAAAAGGGAAAGGAAGAAAAATATGAAAACTTAGGTAAACGAAGGCTTGAGAAAGTTGGAAACAGTAAGAGGGAATAAGGGAAACAGAAGAATGTTGGGAAGAGAATGGGGAAGTTTGGGGAGCTTAGGGAATGTTAATAGTCATCAGGAGGTTCTTTACCCCTGGTGTGTCATATAGAATCTGGTGTGTCATACAGCACCTGGTGTGTCATACAGCACCTGGTATGTCATACAGCACCTGGTGTGTCATACAGCACCTGGTGTGTCATACAGCACCTGGTGTGTCATACAGCACCTGGTGTGTCATACAGCATCTGGAGTGTCATACAGCACCTGGTGTGTCATACAGCACCTGGTGTGTCATACAGCACCTGGTGTGTCATACAGCATCTGGTGTGTCATACAACATCTGGTGTGTCATACAGCACCTGGTGTGTCATACAGCATCTGGAGTGTCATACAGCATCTGGAGTGACATACAGCACCTGGGGTGTCATACAGCACGTGGGATGTCATACAGCACCTGGTGTGTCATACAGCATCTGGTGTGTCATACAGCACCTGGGGTGTCATACAGCACGTGGGATGTCATACAGCACCTGGGGTCATTTGTCATCTAGGTATCATACAGTACATGGGATCATAGAGCACCTGGAGTCATACAACACCGAATTACCAAACAACACCTGGGTCATACCGCACCTAGGGTCATACAACACCTGGGCTCGTACAACGCCCGAGCTCATACAACACCTGGAGATCATACAACACCTGGTAAGTCAGAAGGTAGCTACAGTTCCTTAGATCAAGAGCCCTTCACAGTATCTATGACTCTTGAAAGAGTCCAGTGGAGGAGCGAGGGAGTGAGGGAAGTGTAAGCTTTGGTGGCTGTTCCTCGTCACATCTCGTGTCTAGCACCAGCACTGCCACCTATGAGCGACTTACTCCCCAGCCAGTGTCATGTCACCGCTACCACCAAATAATAAATATTGCCGCCTTATACTTCGTACTTTTTTTTCAGTGTGAAAGTTTTTTTTTTTCCAATCGTTTATTTCCTCATCCATCAGTGGAGGAACGACGCTATAGCTAAGGGTCATAAGAGAGATCTTATGTTTTGATCTGTCACCATCCAGGTCAGGATGACCCCTGGTAACGTGGCTGAGCAGATATAAACCCATCTTTGGTCAATGCCGGCTGTCACATGCTCATTCCCTACACTGGTACTGCCACCTACCGGTTATCTGCTCCACAGCCTATGTAAATCCACTGCAAACTGTGTTGATCTTATTGCTGCTCACCTCGTGGGATCAACATATCCAGCCCCTCTGTCATGTACACGATGGTTACCACCTAATGTTACCACCTACTGTAAAGTACCTATAAACATACAGCTCACCCGCTTGTATTTATCTCCATCTGCTCAATTGCTTGACCAAGTTCCAGATTAGTATTTTCAGTACCAGTCCCATTTACATTGGGTATCACAGAAGATGATCTGCATCTCAGTGCAAGGGAGTAAAAAAGTAGGTAAAATGAATTAAGAGAGAGTAAGAATGAGTAGGAAGAAGGAAGTGGGAGTGAGCAGGGAGTTAGAAGGGCGTGAGTAGAAATGACTTAGGAGAGAGTGAATAGAATGAAGTGAGTAGGTATTGAGGAAGAAGGAAGTTGGGAGGCGTAAGTAGGACGGAGGTAGAATGGCGTGAAGATGAATAATTAGAAGCATTAAGCCAGAGTTTTTATTAGGTTAATTAAGACAATCGAATACATGAGGATTATTACAGTGGCATGTCACCTCTACACCACCAGTGAAGGATACTTTTATCCCAAATTTTCCCCTCTTCTGCCGAAGACTTTAAACAACTATGCTAGGAGTCTTTATGAGGGTGTGGAGGTTCATCAGCCCTATAAGACCCTCAAAGAGTATTTGATAAGTCTGAATTCTTTATGGAAAGGAAAAATCAATGTTAACATAAGAAAAAAAAAGATTTTTTTTTTAATATGTATGAGAGTATAGTTATACCAACGCTCTTGTATGGGTGTGAGACATGGGTTGTGAATGTTGCAACAAGGAGAAGGCTGGAGGCAGTGGAGATGTCATGTCTGAGGGCAATGTGTGGTGTGAATATAATGCAGAGAATCTGTAGTTTGGAGATTAAGAGGAGGTGTGGGATTACCAAAACTATTATCCAGAGAGCTGAGGAGGGGTTGTTGAGATAGTTTGGACATGTAGAGAGGCTGGTTCGAAATAGAATGACTTCGAGAGTGTATTAATCTGTACTGGAGGGAAGGCGGGGTAGGGGTAGGCTAAGAAAAGGATGGAGGGAGGGGGTAAAGGAGGGTTTGTGTGCGAGGGGCTTGGACTTCCAGCAAGCATACGTGAGTGTGTTAGATAGGAGCAAATGGAGACAAAGGGTTTTAAGACTTGACGTGCTGTTGGAGTGTAAGCAAGGTAACATTTATGAAGGGATTCAGAGAAACTGGCAGGCCGGACTTGATTCTTGGAGATGGGAAGTACAGTGCCGGCACTCTGAAGGCGGGGTGTTAATGTTGCTGTTTTATAACTGTAGTGTAAGCATGCCTCTGGCAAGACAGTGATGGAGTGAATTATGATGAAAGTTTTTCTTTTTAGGGCCACCCTGCCTTGGTGGGAAACGGCTGATGTGTTAATAATAAAAAAAATGTAGAACTTGTAAAGAATAATCCTACCTGAAATAATCTTACCTGAAGCAAAGAATGAAAAATGAAGTTTAATATGTGAATAATATAGCGGTTCTGTACCGATGTTCTGGACACGTACAGAGGCCGCAAAAAAATCTATACATTTCCAACGCAAAAAAATCTGTACACTAGATTTTGGTGTATATATTTCACTTGCCTTTCCGCCATAGGAAAAGTGGGCGAAGCTTGTGATGGCTTAGTGTACTGGACCCGTCTAGCTCCAACGTTCCCCACTATGCCACGCTTCAGTGCTCTTCCAGAGCTCGGTAAGGAATGAGGCCACATACGTTGTTACTCATTGTCCATTTTTTCACTTCGACCACGAACTTTGCCACGCTATATCTCTGCTCCAAGTGGTCAAAATGGGTCAAACTAAACTTTCAATTGCAGAGAAGACCCGTGCACTCACTCAAGGAATGTCTGTCATATGCGTAGCCGTAGACCTGAAGTTGACTAGGATGGCAATTTACAACCTCAAGAAAACAGCTGCGTCACTCCCACCTGGCACTGTCACTCTCACCTGGCACTGTCACTCCATAAAAGGACTTCTCTTCCCACAGACAAGATCCTGAAGAGGGAAGTGTTGTCAGATCCTGCCATAACAGCCGCAGACCTCAAGAAAAAGCATCCTGCACTCCTGAAAGACTTCATAGTGCGAACCATTCAGCACACAAAATGCGTGATAAAGGAATAACAGGAAAAGTTGGTACGTAGATGGATCTATAATTTCCTAACAAGTAGAACACAAAGAGTAGTAGTCAACAGAGTAAAGTCTGAGGCGGCTACGGTGAAAAGCTCTGTTCCTCAAGGCACAGTACTCGCTCCTATCTTGTTCCTCATCCTCATATAGGACATAGACAGGAATATGAGCCACAGTGCCGTGTCTTCCTTTGCAGATGACACTCGAATCTGCATGAGTGTCCACCATTGAAGACACTGCAAGACTCCAAGCGGACATCAACCAAATCTTTAAATAGGCTGCAGAAAACAATGTGAAGTTCAATGAGGAGAAATTTCAATTACTCCGATATGGAAAACGTGAGGAAATTAAAATCTCATCGGAGTATAAAACAAATTCCAACCACACAAAAGAGCGAAAAACTAATGTCAAAGACCTGGGAGTGATCATGTCAGAGGATCTCACCTTCAAGGACCATAACACTGTAGCAATCGCATCTGCTAAAAAATGACAGGATGGATAATGAGAACCTTCAAAACCAGGGATGCCAAGCCCATGTTGACACTTTTCAGGTCGTTTGTTCTATCTAGGCTGGAATATTGCTGCACACTAACTGCACCTTTCAAGGCAGGTGAAATTGCTGACCTAGAAAATGTGCAGAGAACCTTCACGGCACGCATAACTGCGATAAACCACCTCAATTACTGGGAACGCTTGAAGTTCCTAAACCTGTACTCCCTAGAACGCAGGAGGGAGAGATACATTATTATATACACTTGGAAAATTCTAGAGGGATTAGTACCAAACTTGCACACGAGAGTCACTCCCTACGAAAGCAAAAGACTCGGCAGACGATGTAACATCCCCCCAATGAAAAGCAGGGGTGTCACTAGCACGTTGAGAGACAACACAGTAAGTGTCAGGGGCCCAAGACTGTTCAACTGCTTCCCAGCATACATAAGGGGGATTACCAATACCACCTCTGGCTGTCTTCAAGCAGACACTGGACAGGCAACTAAAGTCGATACCTGACCAGCCAGGCTGTGGTTCGTACGTTGGACTGCGTGCGGCCAGCAGTAACAGCCTGGTTGATCAGGCCCTGATCCACCATGAGGCCTGGTCACAGACCGGGCCGCGGGGGCGTTGACCCCCGGAACTCTCTCCAGGTAAACTGACTGCAAAAGGACCTGAAAATGCCTGCTCGACGTGCCGCCAAGAAGCCCATGCTAACTGAAGCCATGAAGAAGAAACGGCTTCAGTTCTGCAATAAGTGCAAGGATTGGACCACAGACCAGTGGCAGAAGGTGATGTTCAGCGACGAGAGTACCTTCAGGCTCGTCAGGAGCGGCTCCAAGACTGTCCATCGTCCCAGTGGTGTGTTCTGTTATGACCCGTGGTACGCTGTGAAGACAGTGAAGCACCCTGACATTGCCTCCCTATCCACCCTGTCATACGCCTTTTCCAAATCCGTAAATGCCACAATAACCTCTTTACCCTTATCTAAATACTGTTCACGTAAATATTTCACTGTAAACACTGTCTACACATCCCCTACCCTCCCTAAAGCCTCCTTGTTCATCTGCTATCCTACTCTCCGTCTTACTCTTAATTCTTTCAATAATAACTACCATACAGGTTGAATTCTCAGAATATAAACAAAAGAGAGAAGCTCTTATTTCAACAGACTTGATTGGAGCCGAAAGTTTAGTGACTGTCAACTGGTCAGAGGGACACACGTCAACTCCCACTGGGTGGAGAATGGAAGAGGGAGGGGAGTAGTGGTAACCATGCACACACCTTACAGAACAAGCATACCGTCCAACTACCCAACTACCACCACCACTCCTTCATACTTCCACTCCTATCTAATGAACTTTTTCCTCACAGAGGGCAACAGGAAACAATATGATGATCAATGAGGATAAATTTGGGTTCCTTGACTATGGAAAAATTGAGAAAATTAAAAGTGGAAGAGTGTATAAAATCAAATCATATAGCTCAGTTGAGTGAGACTATTGTAAAGGGTTTAGCAGTGATATCTGATCTCGCTTACAAGGATCACAACAATCTATCATACAATCTATCTATGATACACTGGATAATCAGACCCATCGACACGAGAGATGCCAAGCCAATGCTGATTGTATGGAATATTGTCTTTTTAGACTAAAGGAGGGAGAAATTACAGTCCTCGAAAATGTACAGAGATCCATCACTGCCCACATAAACTCAGTCATGCATGAAAAGTATTGGGATGCTTGAAATATCTCATGCTGTACTTCTTGTAACATAGGTGAAATAGATATTTCGAAATATATACCTAGGAAATACCGAGGGAGTGGTCCCAAATCTGAACATGGAAATCATTCCCTATGAATGTATGAAGCTTGGCAGAGCAAAATATACCCTCATGGCACCCTATAGTAAAGGTGCCATGAGGGTAACTCATTAAGAGAGATGCTTAAATGAAATTATCAACCGAACCCTGGCTGTCTTCTGTAGGGAACTGGATAAATTATCTGGTCACTTCTTGATCAGCCGCGTTGTGGTGCATACTCTGGACTGCTTGTGGCCAGCCCCAACAACCTGGTTGACCAAGCCATGCACTGGGAGGCCTGATCTAGCATTAACCCCTGAACACTCATTTCTTTTTTCTTTATGTCCATTCGCTTACAGGTTACAGTAATTCTAAGTGAATACAAAGCTACATATACCCCTCCATGTGTATATACACATGGTGGGGTATATGTAGGTTTGTAGGAGATATACGCTCCATGCGTATATACGCTGTTGCCCTCAGTATATACTCATCAGAGACGCACTTTTCAAAATACAGACAAGATAAAAGTTCGGGTTAGGAAGAGCCAGAATCGAGGCAACTCAACAATTAATTAAGTGATCGTTAGCTGCCAATTAGGTCAAATTACGCACATTTTCTCCCCTCTAAGAGACTAGTCAAAATTAGCATTTGATACTGAGTTTATTCATTTATTTGGTTTGTTTGTTTTTGTTACGTTACTCATTTTTTATCATGTTTGTTTATCTCGTCAATTTTTTTTAATTACAAACTTTTTAATTACTGTTCTACTGCTATTGTCTATATTGACATTTCTAAAGATCTGTGGTGTCTATGCTGGACTACGTGCTGCTAGCCCCAACAGCTTGGTTAATCAAGTCACGAAGCACAAGGCATGATCGTGGACCGGGCCTTGGGAGATGATCCTCAGAATTGAAAAGTTGCTTCCTACTTATGGTCTTTTTCTTACATTACAAAAAGGGTTTTCACCATTACCGATAAAAATCATTTAGATTAGCGCAGAAAAAGATTAGAGACGCAAGGTGATGTGGTGGATAGGTAAAATAAGAGCCCATGTGGCAGGAAAATAATGAGACCGATTTTATGTAGTAAAGCGGAGAGGCAAGGAGCTGAGAACTGACACACACACACACAAACACACACACACAAACACACACACAAACACACACACACACACACACACAAACACACACACACACACACACACACACACACACACAAAACACACACAACACACACACACACAAACACACACACACACACACACACACACACACACACACACACACACACACACACACACACACACACACACTGCGGGGAATCGACAAGGTAGACAGTGACAGGATGTTCCAGAGAGGGAACACAGAAACAAGGGGACACAACTGGAAGCTGAAGACTCAGATGAGTCAAAGGGATGTTAGGAAGCATTTCTTCAGCACAGAGTAGTCAGGAAGTGGAATAGTCTAGAGAAAGATATAGTGGAGGCAGGAACCATACATAATTTTAAGACGAGGTATGATAAAGCTCATTGAGCAGGGAGAGCAGAGACCCAGTAGCGGACAGCGAAGAGGCGGGGCCAGGAGCTGAGTCTCGACCCCTGCAACCACAATTAGGTGAGTACACACACACACACACACACACACATACAGCCACATCAGGAGGAGAACAACAGTCAAGGACCAGGTGATCAGGCTGAGGAAGGAAGGAGGGGAGGTCACAAGAAATGACCGGGAAGTGTGTGAGGAGCTCAACATGAGATTCAAAGAGGTGTTCACAGAGGAGATAGAAGGACCTCCAGAAAGGAGGAGAGGTAGGGTACACCATCAGGAGCTGGACACAATACACACAACTGAGGAGGAAGTGAAGAGGCTACTAAGCGAGTTGGATACCTCAAAGTCGATGGTGCTGGATAACATCTCTCCATGGGTCCTGAGAGAGGGAGCAGAGGAGCTATGTGTACCCATAACAACAATCTTCAACACGTCTATCGAAACAGGGCAACTACCTGAGGTATGGAAGACAGCAAATGTAGTTCCAATTTTTAAAAAAGGGAGACAGGAACGTAGCACTAAACTACAGACCAGTGTCACTGACATGTATAGTATGCAAGGTCATGGAGAAGATAATCAGAAGAGTGGTGGAGCACCTAGAAGGAATGAGCTTATCAACGACGGCCAACACGGTTTCAGGGACGGGAAATCCTGTGTCACAAACCTACTGGAGTTCTATGACAGGGTGACAGCAGTAAGACAAGAGAGAGAGGGGTGGGTAGATTGCATATTCCTGGACTGTAAGAAGGCGTTTGACACAGTTCCACAAAAGAGATTAGTGCAGAAACTGGAGGACCAGGCAGGGATAACAGGGAAGGCACTACAATGGATTAGGGAATACCTGTCAGGAAGACAGCAGCGAGTCATGGTACGTGGCGAGGTGTCAGAGTGGGCGTCGGTGACGAGTGGGGTTCCACAGGGGTCAGTCATAGGACCTGTGCTGTTTCAAGTATTTGTGAACGACTTGACGGAAGGAATAGACTCCAAAGTATCCCTGTTTGCAGATGATGTGAAGTTGATGAGAAGAATTCAATCGGACGAGGACCAGGCAGAACTACAAAGGGATCTAGACAGGCTGCAAGCCTGGTTCAGCAATTGGCTCCTGGAGTTCAACCCCACCAAGTGCAAAGTCATGAAGATTGGGGAAGGGCAAAGAAGACCGCAGACGGAGTACAGTCTAGGGGGCCAGAGACTACAAACCTCAATCAAGGAAAAAGATCTTGGGGTGAGTATAACACCAGGCACATCTGAGGCGCACATCAACCAAATAACTGCTGCAGCATACGGGCGCCTAGCAAACCTAAGAACAGCATTCCGACATCTTAATAAAGGATCGTTCATACTGGAGTATGCAGCACCAGTTTGGAACCCACATCTAGCCAAGTACGTAAAGAAGCTAGAGAAAGTGCAAATGTTTGCAACAAGACTTGTCCCGGAGCTAAGGGGTATGTCCTACGAGGAGAGGTTAAGGGAAATCGACCTGACGACACTGAAGGACAGGAGAGATAGGGGAGACATGATAACGACATATAAGATACTGAGAGGAATTGACAAGGTGGACAGAGACAGAATGTTCCAGAGATGGGACACAACAACAAGGGGACACAGTTGGAAGTTGAAGACTCAGATGAATCACAGGGATGTTTGAAAGTATTTCATCAGTCACAGAGTGGTCATGAAGTGGAATAGTTTGTGAAGCGATGTAGTGGAGGCAGGATCCATACATAGCTTTAAGAAGAGGTATGATAAAGCTCATGGCGCAAGGAGAGTGACCCAGTAGCGGCCAGTGAAGAGGCGGGGCCAGGAGCTATGACTCGACCCCTGCACCCACAATTAGGTGAGTATAATTACAATCCATCGCTAATCTCTTCACACTATCCTATACTGCGCTCATTCATTAACTGTTACTACCGCTGCCCTTCACTTATACCAAGAATTACTGTGGTGTTGCTTCCCACTCACTCCCCTACACCAACTCAACTTTAAAAAAATGTTCTGTAATACTCGTATACATAGTCAAGGCTCAACTTGACACACGCTATTAATACCCCTGCACCTTACTTTCCTTCCCATGATATTCCTCCACAACCACTCTCTATACCTTCTTTACAAGTAGCTTAAATGAATATAATTATTCAGAAAACCGAAACTGAAGAAAGGAGAAAATATATTGGTAAAATGAAGAGACTGACGTACAGGAAAGATGAGGCTGGAGTGAGGCATTTTACTGCTCATGTTCAGTAGAGACTCGAGCTGACTAACCTGTGGGTTTAGTACTTCTCGTGAAAAAAATAACAATGGAGAGATGAATTCAGGTTACTGTCCACTCAGGAAATGACTAATTTTCAATCAGAGGAGCGACAGAGAAGCTTGTACTGACTTGTAATGGACAAATAAAAGACCCTGGGAGTAGCCTTAGTTCACTCGTCTATATAAAGAAGCAAATTCCAGATCACAAAAACACGAAAAACAGAATGAACCCAAGTCAGAGAAGAGGAAGACTCTCAGAAATGCAAGAAATTATTGTATCCAATATGTGTAGAATTGCTGGGAAAAAAATAATATGGGAATAGAAAACAAGGTATAAGCTGAGCCTTAGTTGTTTCATTGCCACATAAAAATAAAAATAGCAAAAAGAAAATCAAGTGATGTTGATGAATGAAGGAGTTAGACTAACGTGTTGGTGGTACTGCGAGTGTAGAGTGAGTCCAGAGAAGAGTTCATAAAGTATAATAAGGCACAATACCGTGACTGGAATAATTCACAAATAACCCGCACATAGTAGAACGCAAATTATGACGACGTTGCAATCCAAGTCAGACCGAAACGTCGTCATAAGTTTCAGTCTCGTAAGTGCGGGTTATTTGTGTAGTGTAGAAGAGTTCAGTGTTGTTCTTAATGAGCAACGACGATGATCAGATATGAAGTAGATGTTAAAGAGAATTATCAAACAATGATACAGCTAATGGGGTACTGAGGAACCTGTTGATGGAACGTAATACAGTAAAGACAGTAGAGATAGAGGGGATATGATAACGACATATAAAATACTGAGAGGAATAGACAAGTTGGACAGTGACAGGATGTCCCAGAGATGGGTCACAGTTGGAAGTATTTATTCAGTCACAGAGTTGTCAGGAAGTGGAATAGTCTGGGAAGTGATGTAATGGAGGCAGGATCCATACATAGCTTTAAGGAGAGGTATGATAAAGCTCATGGAGCAGGTAGAGTGACCGAGTAGCGGCCAGTGATGAGGCGGGGCCAGGAGCTATGACTCGACCCCTGCAACCACAACTAGGTGAGTGCAACTAAGTGAGTACACACACACACATACACCATCAAAGAGACGATCAGAGCAATAGGCACATGTTAACTGCACATTCAACGATATATCTAATAGTTATCAAAGATATCTCCAACATTTACCAAAAAAAAATAACTTCAATGATTATCAAGATATCAAAGAGATGGCTGTGAAAGATACCATCAAAGTTAGAGCCATCAAACGTATTTTTAATTCAGAGAAACTTAATACATAAACTATTATTTTATATTTATGCGGATTACTAAACCCCTTGTGGATCATTTAACACGAGGAGTGGTGCAGGTTCGATCCTCAGTTCTGGAATCTCGCTAATGACACATTGCTTGTTTGTACTCAATTAGTTGCACATTCGAAGATTAAAATTATTAAATCAAAGATATTCATTTACAGTTCCTTCATTTGCTTTACATTTCAAACAAACACTTTACGAAGTGTTCACAATAATACAACTTAACCCTTTCTACTCCTGAAAACTAATTAAAGTCGCAACGAAAGCAATTACAATGTTAATTGAGTTAATTTAGACTCTCTCCTGCAGAGAAACATGTCGGTACTGAAGAAAAACACTCATTGGTAACCCACCTGATTGGCATTAGCCAATCAGAACACATCTCACTACCCGTAAAAGACCAATCAGAACACATCTCGCTACCCGTAAAAGACCAATCAGAACACATCTCGCTACCCGTAAAAGACCAATCAGAACACATCTCACTACCCGTAAAAGACCAATCAGAACACACCTCACAATCTGCTGAAGGTCGGGAATGTATTCCTGAAAATCTACGCTTCTTGGAAAAAGAAAACTGTATGTGAAATGAAAAATTTACAGGAAAATTAGGTAACGTTGTGATGGCTTCCATATTTGTGAAAAAAAAATATATTTTTTTAAATATTCTGCTAAGAACAAATTTCTGCATTTTATTTGCCCTTGCATTCTAGTTATCGTAGTGTAGTGACACAGAAGACTGGACAGTAGCGCAGCCACGGTGGATGTGGGGGTGGGGGTTGAAGCTCCTCCCCAGACACAGATACAATTAATGAGTAATTTTTTACTATACACCAATAACCCATACACAGAAGAAACTTATGACGACGTTTCGGTCTGGCTTGAACTATTAAAGTCGGACCGAAACGTCGTCATACGTTTCTTTCCCCTATGTGCGTGTTATCTGTGTATTGTTCCAGTAACAGTATTGTGCCATTTCATTTTTTTTTACTGTATTATATTGATTATTAATCACGATAGCAGGATAGTTAAGAAATTTCAGATGTCTAAAATACATGTTAAAACGATCTATATTTTTTTTTCACCATGTTATAATTTGTAACCATCCATTACAAGACTGAAATCCTGGCTTAAGTTTTCCCCGCCAGACTGGAATCCAGGATGCGCCACTGTGTGTGTTTGGAGAGGATTGACGTGGCCCTAGTGGGTTGAGGTGGATGGCTGTGGTCAATGTGTTGATGTAAATGCAGAGTTGTCGGTAGTTGATAGCTGTTTTCGAGTGCTTGAGTATTCAGTATTTCTTTCCATGTTGGAGTGCAGTGACCTGAGATGCTGCCCACCGCAGCGGATGACTGCAAATAATAACATGGTTAACAATTGCATGCGACTCCTGAGCCGTTCTAATCGAGTACTGATGTTGGGCTAATAGTTTGTCTGTTTTTCCCAGCATATAAAAGAGGGCATAGAGTGCATGGGACCTTGCAAACACCGCTAACTCTGTTGAGCAATGCAGTCTTATATCTGTTTCTATTTTCACTGTCCCAATGTTCTTGACATTGTTTATTTTGATAATTTTAGTGCGTTACACAGGCTGGCCAGATTCTCATGGTAAGGCAAAACCAATACAATATTCCTGGAAGGTACTTTCCTAGGCTCAGTCCTGTAAAAACACAAAAACGCCTTCTCAACAAAATCCCCGAGATCTCAGTTTTGTTTATATGCTAAATACCTTATTAATTTTATCTTCTAAATACTACGTGCTACAAATACGCAAAGCTCTCAAGAAAATTGTTAGGAAAACATTCTTTTAATGGTAGATTCATGATCGAAATATAAGTGAATGCATGACGACATATTGGTTGACTTCCTGTACACTGCAAATTTAAATCTATCAACAGGATGGATTAGAACATCTAAGAAAGGCAACTTGTTGTTGACTTCGTGCTCAGTTGTGAACTGAGACTGGGTAGACTAGTGGCTTAGATTTGTAGATTATATCATTTGTATTTGGCCTAGATATCGCAATATTGATGAATGGTGATTAATTTGGTGGTATTAGATGATTTGGTGATGTTCTACAAACTCGACTGCTATATAGTATTCAGTTGTGCACAATCATGAGCAAGGATGCTGTACGAAATCGTTGGATTGATCATCATGCAACTGGACCTCGTGATGATTTGGTATCGTTAGTCCAATGCTTTCCCATGTGTCCTGCGCGCCTGAGAGTCTTACCTAACTGTATCCCGATACACGGGAAATTCCGGACGGTTTAGCATCCCCCTTGGGCTGTTGTAGAAGAGAGTAAGCCTCTGTAGGGTCTCAGTTTCTCTGGCTCCGTTTTGAGGGCAAACTGTAATAGATATTAGCAAGTAGTAGTAACCCTTTTCAGGTGCAGTTGCATATGGGTATGGCTACACAAGTTCATGTGATTGCAGCTATCATACATAGCAACATATATGTGAGCTGCGTAGGATAATCCAAGAAAACTAGAGTGACTTGTGGCCACAAGGGACCAGAGTTAAGAGACATTCAGGCTTCAAAAAAATATAAATACAGGTGAATAGTTACAATTACAGTACTTAGGATGTGTAAACAAGCCTACATATGGAGCAGGGTACATAAATATAATAAGAATATTAAGGATATTTTCGTTAGGGAATATCCGGAACATTCGGGATACTAAGGAATATTCATGAATATTCAGTATATTGCGTGGTCAGGAACATTCAGGGTACCAAGGAATATTCAGGATATTTAGTGATAGGGAATATTTAGGATTTCTGTAGGCAGAATTTTGTGATAAGGAATATTCTGGAGTATTTCTGTAAAGAAATTTTGTAGGGAATATTCTGGATATTACCTGGAACTTTCTCTGACGTAGAATATCATAAGGGGACAACGAGGCACATGTGGTTTTTATAGTAATACAAATTTTAAATACAACTTCAACATTTTGGTATTAGTCACTTCTGTAACATGATTTCATAATAACACTAGACTAGTTGAGAGTGAGTATATGCAGTTTTGGGCTGACTAACACTTGCAAATATTATTCTGTAAATTTAGGATGTTTTCTCCCATATCTCACATGGGAGGGGATGAGGGAACAGGATGTGTGTGGGTGACTGGCACTTGGCCATCTCTCCTGTGGGATGGGCCAGCGTCAGCACACGCTGTATTAACTCTGACAACATTTTCTCCTCTACCTATCAGTTGCATGTTTTGCAATATTACATAGCTCCTGAGGAAGCACGAGAATGTGAAAGATCTTGAGTTAATGTTTTCCATTCTCTCGTGGCTTAGTTTTCCTTGGTGAGATCTAATACTTGCGATTGTGTGGTTACAATATATATATATATATATATATATATATATATATATATATATATATATATATATATATATATATATATATATATATATATATATATATATATATATATACATATATATATATGCAAATATTGCAAACCAAGCGAATGTATTGAATGTATTCACTACAGTGAATACATCCTCTGGGTTCGTATACCTGGAGTATACTTGGACAGGGTTTCGGGAGTCAACGCCTTCCCCGGCACTGTCTGAGACCATGCCTCGTGGTGGATCAGGGTCTGATCAACCAGGCTGTTACTGCTGGCCCATATTTGGCAGGTCCTTGTCAAATACAAACCCACTAATAAAAACATTCGCCCAACCCATTATCAATGTTATCTAAGGAATAAACTTTGATAACCCTCTTGGCTCAAGTACAAACCCCACTCAAATTCAACCTCTTGTTTATAAATTCATTGAAGGTAGAGCACGATAGACCTATTTCATTTCGACCGGCAGAGAGAGACCGTCTCAAGAGCTATAAGTCAACCTTGACAATCCACAAACACAGATGCGTTATTACTAATATAAAATATAGCAGACACATAACACACGAAGTAATAATAAGCAAGGACCTATTAACACCCTGCAATTCTTCCCCTTCCAGTCCTTTCCAATATACGATAAAAAATCTTCAATTTGTCCAGCTAGCCGGTATACAAGACAGAAGGGGTGACGTGATTGGTTGGCACACCGTGCGTAATAGCCAATCACAGCTTCCCTCCCCAGCAGTCGGCGGGGTTGCCAGTCTAGCAATTTACACACCCAATATTTTGCTAATTGTTTCTTGCAACTCTTAACTTACTCTTTCACACTCACACACTCTCTTTCCCTCCTTCTCTTTTCCTCGCTTTCTCCTTTTCTCTCTCTCTTTCTCATTCCCTTTTTTGTCTCTTTCTCCTTCCTTCACTCACTTTCTCCTTCCTTCCCTCCTCTTTCTCTCTCTCTCCCTCTCTGTCTGTCTGTCTGTCTGTCTGTCTCTCTCTCTCTCTTTCTCTCTCTCTCTCTCTCTCTCTCTCTCTCTCTCTCTCTCTCTCTCTCTCTCTCTCTCTCTCTCTCTCTCTCTCTCTCTCTCTCTCTCTTTCTCTTGCTCTCTCTCATCAAACGTGTATATATGTACGTTTAACATACCAAATAAAAAAATATATTACACACTTCAGAGCATTCAAATATATCTGAGTAAATTTTTAGTAATGTCTTGTGTGATGGGACTGAGGGGTTTAGTATGTGAGTGTAAGTGTATGTGTGTGTGTGTGTGTGTGTGTGTGTGTGTGTGTGCTCACCTAGTTGTGGTTGCAGGGGTCGAGTAACAGCTCCTGGCCCCGCATCTTCACTGGTCGCTACTAGGTCACTCTTCCTGCTCCATGAGCTTTATCATACCTCTTCTTAAAGCTAAGTATGGATCCTGCCTCCACTACATCACTTCCCATACTATTCCACTTCCTGCCAACTCTGTGACTGAAAAAATACTTCCTAACATCCCTTTGATTCATCTGAGTCTTCAGCTTCCAACTGTGTCCCCTTGTTGCTGTGTCCCATCTCTGGAACATTCTGTCTCTGTCCACCTTGTCGATTCCTCTCAGTATTTTATATGTCGTTATAATATCCCCCTATCTCTCCTGTCATCCAGTGTTGTCAGTGTCGTCAGGTCGTGTGTGTGTGTGTGTGTTTGTGTGTGTGTGTGTATGTATGTGTACTCACCTAGTTGTGGTTGCAGGGGTCGAGTCACAACTCCAGGCCCCTCTTCTTCACTGTGTATGTATGTGTGTGTGTGTGTGTGTGTGTGTGTGTGTGTGTATGTTTATTCAACGTTATGAGTTTGTGGGGGTCTAGACTCAGCATCAGGACTCGCCTCCACTTTGATTGGCATCACTGATTTCTGCCTTCTTAGGCCTTATCATACCTACTCTAGAAGCTGTGTATTGAGTTTGCCTCCACCACTGCCTTATCTAAGTCATTCCACTTCTCAACCACTCTGGAACTAACGAAATATTTCTTTACATCCCTTTGGCTCATCAGTGTCTTCAGCTTCCACTTGTTTCCCTTTGATCTTGGTCCTCTTAGCGCAGTTGGTTCCAGTCTGCCCTTTCAGTTCCTCTGAGGATTTTGTATGAACTGATGATGTCCCCTCTTGTCATTCTCTCCGTTAAGGTCGTCATGTTCAATTCCTACAACCTCTCCTCGTAGGGTATTTTCCTGAGTTCTGGTACTAGTTTGGCTACAAACCTTTGGACCTTTTTGAGTTTCTGCACGTGTATGACGAAGTGTGGGCTCTGTGCTGGGGCCGCATACTCAGTGGTTGGTGTAATATAGATAGTATAAAGAGTTGTGATGTTTGCAGCTGGCATTATACAGTCAATGTACAATTCTCTCAGTATGCAAGGTAGAAAAGACATGTGTAATCAGGTATCATAAGTGTTTCGCTTACACAATAAGCTTCATTAGTCGAATACAGAGGGGATCAAATATGGAGGCAACAGTAAAAGTGGATGATACAATCAGTCTATCAACATTGAGGAAGTAAATTGAGGTATTCAGTCTCTCAGGCTGGAGATGTTTTCAATTTCCTTGACGTGGACATTGTTCAAGACTATGTTTCTGATGCGTTTAAATATAAAAATAACTATTAGTCATTCCTTATTCCTCCAAAGAGGTCCAGGAAGTGGAGACCAACATTTTGAAGGGGTCCAACAGCTTTAGCTCAGTATACTCAAGAATTGCAGTACCTGTGCTTAACGCCCTTAGAAAGTCCAATAGCTGTTGATCAACACCCTAGAGGGCCAGGAACTGAAACTCATCCAGCCTAAGACTGTTTTTTTTACAGTAACAGTAACATGCTAATAAAAAAAAATTGTACACTAACAGTAATACACTGAGGAATAAATGTACAGTAGCAGTAACACACTGAGAAAACATTTGTACAATAACAGTAACACACTGAGAAAACTAAGAGCACTAAGACATACAATACACCTGTCATGGTATTCATATTTCAAGAACTAGCATAATGAGGCCTGGTCACAGACCGGGCCGCAGGGGCGTTGACCCCTGGAACTCTCTCCAGGTAAACTCCAGGTAATAAGAAAGGCTGACACTATAATGAGAAGAACCACTGAGAGAAACATGGCAAGCGCTTTCCATAGAGTGTGTGTTATATCCTTCAGGCTGCCCCTGGATGCTGGTGGTTCGGAGGGGAGGGAGAGATTCATCTCCCTGTTATATAGCGGAATCCAATAGACTGACCTAACTGAAACTCGTAAAAGTTAATCTTCTATACCAGGGGAAAATGCTGGAGCGTAACATAGTTAAATATATTTTATTATGTCTGAATTGAACTTAATAATATAATTAGTCATAGGCTTCAGAAAAAATTATTAACTCCTAAACGGATAAAAAGTAATGTAAAAAAATTACATTATGGAGGATTGAGGGGATGTAAAGCTATATTTAATTCTTAAGTCTTGGGATACTTAATTCTTAGTGTTCTAGAATGACAAGAAACTATTACTGATGAAATATATTACCGATAAGTTGAAGAATAAGACCCGTATACAACACTTGGGTATATTTATTATCAATAAAGATACCCACTGAAGAAACCAGGTGTCTTATTCAGCATCAGAGCAAGAAACTGTTATAATAAATAAAACAGTGATATTGGTAAATTAATACAGGTAAAAGCCAACAAAAAAGAGAATCTTTCTTTGAACAAAATATATTAGTGCTTAAGTTTGAAGCTGAGTAAACAAGTTATTCTCAAGTTATTGCACTGAAGCCATAATTTCCCAATTTTAATTAGACTAATAAATTGGTAAACGAAAACTTACACTATCTAAAACTATCGAGTTTTCTCACACGTCTGATGAATCGGTGATAAATTTAGAGTCGCTCAAAAGAGGCATTTGACCATCATTTCACATACAAATGCTAGAGATAAGAAAACATTTACCTGCATATGATTTTGGGTGACCGCCCAGTTGCTGGGCCCCAGATCAAGTCTTCCACACAGTTTTAAAAAATATAATTAACTCACTGAGACTGTGCTCAATAGCACTCGAAACCTTCATCTAGGTATGATAAAACAGTGTCGAAAACTTATGCAGGCACTGTACTTCCAAACACCATCCATCCTTGAGAGTGCAGGAACTGTACTTCCCACCACCACCAGTAATTCAGAGTGCAGGCACTGTACTTTCCACCATCATCCATCCTTCAGAGTACAGACATTGTACTTTCCACCATCATCCATCCTTCAGAGTGCAGACACTGTACTTCCCACCATCATCCATTCTTCAGAGTGCAGACACTGTACTTCCTATTTCTATTCATTCTTCAGAGTACTAGCACTGTTTTTCCACCTCCACTCATTCACAGTGAGGCACTTTACTTCCCACCTCACATAGGCTTCAGAGTGCAGACACTGTATTTCCCACCACTAGGATTTAACTCGTATAAAACTGTTTTTTTTCAGAATCCTTTCGTAAATGTTACCTTGCTCACACTCCAACACCACACAGAATCCTAAACACTGTTTGCCTCGGCTCACTTTCATCTAGCACGCACACACACGCCTGCTGGGGACTCCAGCCACTACCACAACGAATGCAACTGGGGCCAAAAATTTGTCAGGACACTGACGATTGCGCTCACAATTACCAAGTGGAAAATCTGACGACGAAAAAACGATGCTCAGTTTTTTTTTACAGAGACCAGAAGTTAAATTTAATTCCGAATAAATGAGTTTGTTGCAAAGACAAGCTTACCTCAGACGAGAGAAGAAATTGATGGTTTGTTCTCCACCTCTCCCACACCTGTCCCTCCACCTCTCCCACACCACTCCTCCCATCTCTCCCACAACACTCCTCCCACCGCTCCCACGCCACTCTTCCCACCTTTCTCACGCCTCTCTCATGCATCTCCCACCCCTCTTTTATGTCTCTCCCACGCCTCTCCTCCTACCTCTAACACACCTCTCTTCCCACCTCTCTCACGCCTCTCCTCCCACCTCTCCCATACATCTCCCACACTTCTCCTCCCATCTCTCCCACAACACTCCTCCCACCGCTCCCACGCCACTCTTCCCACCTTTCTCACGCCTCTCTCATGCATCTCCCACCCCTCTTTATGTCTCTCCACGCCTCTCCTCCTACCTCTAACACACCTCTCTTCCCACCTCTCTCACGCCTCTCCTCCCACCTCTCCCATACATCTCCCACACTTCTCTTCCCACCTCTCCCACGCCTCCCCTCCCACTTCTCCCACACCTTTCTTCTCACCTCTCCTACACCTCTCCCATACCTCTCCTCCCACCTTTCCAACACCTCTCCTCCCACCTCTCTTTCCACCTCTCCCACGCCTCTCTACCCACCTCTTCCACGCCTCTCCTTCTACCTCCCCCACGCCTCTCTCACGCCTCTCTTCCCACCTCTCTCACTTTTCTCATGCGACACCAACACCTCTCCCACGCCTCTCCCCTTCTCCCATGCTTCTCGTCCACTTCTCCCACGCCTCTCCCCTTCTCCCACGCTTCTCGTCCATCTCTCCCACGCCTCTGTGTCCACTTCCCCGAAACGTCTCTTCCCAGTTCTCCCACGCGTCTCTCACGCCTCTCCCACGCCTCTCTTTTGACTCTCCTACGCCTCTCTCAAGCCTCTTCAACGCCTATCTCACGCCTCTCCACCTTTCCCACGCCTCTTCTCTACCTCTCCTACTTCTCTCCACGACTCTCTTTCTAACACTTCCAAGCCTATCCTCCACCTCTCCCACGCCTCTCTTCCCACCTCTCCCACGCCTCTCTTCCCACCTTTCCCACGCCTCTCTTCCCACCTCTCCCACGCCTCTCTTCCCACCTCTCAAACGCCTCTCTTTCCACCTCTCCCACGTCTCACTTCCCACCTTTCCCACGCCTCTCTTCCCACCTTTCCCACGCCTCTCTTCCCACCTTTCCCATGTCTCACTTCCCACCTCTCCCACGCCTCTCTTCCCAGCTCTCCCACGCCTCTCCTCCACCTTCTGGAACAATATGAACATTGTGAACATTATTGCAGACTATGGAGCAGAACTCTTCTCCAGACTGAGGGACTGACCACCTCAAAACTACATCATCGACGATGATGGACCGATTATATTGTCTTTACATATCTACTGCTTTTGCTGCTCCTCTGTATTCAACTGAAGAAATCTAACAGAATGAAGATACCTAACTGTTGTACAAGTGTCTTATCACTAACATACTGTATATAATCTTGCTGTATAATATTGCTGTATAATCTTGCTGTATAATCTTGCTGTATAATCTTGCTGTATAATCTTGCTGTATAATCTTGCTGTATAATCTTGCTGTATAATCTTGCTGTATAATCTTGCTGTATAATCTTGCTGTATAATCTTGATGTATAATCTTGCTGTATAATCTTGATGTATAATCTTGCTGTATAATCTTGCTGTATAATCTTGCTGTATAATCTTGCTGTATAATCTTGCTGTATAATCTTGCTGTATAATCTTGATGTATAATCTTGCTGTATAATCTTGCTGTATAATCTTGCTGTATAATCTTGCTGTATAATCTTGCTGTATAATCTTGATGTATAATCTTGCTGTATAATCTTGCACTCGCTGAAGAATATTCGCAAATATTAGATCAATTATATGTGCCTGGGAGGATGGGGATGAAGAGGAAAATGAGGAAGAAGAAAAGAAGAAAGAGGAAGAGAAGTGAAGAAAGAGGGAGAGGAAGGCAAGCAGTAGAAAAATGTGGAAGAGTCTTTGTTGATGTTATTTTACTTCTTTACTACTTTTAAAGATTAAATAATTCTCTATAAAATTCCCGTGACCCACTAGGGTGTCTATCTTCCCTCACTGTGACCCACTAGGATGTCTAACTTCCCTCACTGTGACCACCAACGTGTTAAAATTTCCCTCACGGTGGCCCACTAGGGTGTCACAATTTCTTTCACTGTGACCCACTAGGGTGTCTAACTTCTCTCACTGTGACCCACCAGCGTGTTAAAATTTCCCTCACAGTGGCCCACTTGGGTGTCACAACTTCTTTCACAGTGACCCACTAGGATGTTCAGCTTCCCCCACTGTGACCCACTAGGGTATCACAACTTCCCTCACTGTGACCCAATAGGGTGTCACAACTTCACTCACTGTGACCTAGTAGGGTGTCACAACTTCCCTTACTGTGACCCACTAGGGTGTCCAACTTCCCTCACTTTGACCCACTAGAGTGTCTAGGTTTCCTCACTGTGACCCACTAAGGTGTCTAACGTACTTCACTATGACCCACTAGGGACTCCAGCTTCATTAACTGTGACCCAGTAGGGTGTCAGAACTTCCCTCGCTGTGACCCAGTAGGGTGTCACAACTTCACTCACTGTGACCCAGTAGAGTATCACAACTTCCTTCACTGTGACCCAGTAGGGTGTCACAAATTCCCTCACTGTGGCCCAGTAGGTTGTCACAACTTCTTTCACTGTGACCCACTAGGGTGTCACAACTTCCCTCACTGTGACCCAGTAGAGTGTCACAACTTCACTCACTGTGACCCAGTAGGGTTCCACAACTTCACTCACTGTGACCCACTAGGGTGTCACAACTTCACTCACTGTGACCCAGTAGGGTTCAACAACTTCACTCCCTGTGACCCACTAGGGTGCCACAACTTCACTCACTGTGACCCAGTAGGGTTCCACAACTTCACTCACTGTGACCCACTAGGATGTCACAACTTCACTCATTGTGACCCAGTAGAGTGTCACAACTTCACTCACTGTGACCCACTAGGGTGTCACAACTTCACTCACTGTGACCCACTAGGGTGTCACAACTTCCCTCACTGTGACCCATTAGGGTGTCACAATTTCACTCACTGTCCCTCGTGCTTTTTCTTTTATGTCAATAGTTGAATCAGCTGTGTGCCAGTACATAGAGTAAGACTGAAGATACAGAACATGCTCTTATTAGGGCAACGTGGAGCCTTGTATAGAGCTTTATGAATCATAAATTGATAAACTTTTGCACAGAGCGAAACGTTGCAGCTTGTGTCATTATTTTTCGTATTTGCCAGCAATACGCTTTCTTCTTTTTATTTTTTTTCTGGATTATAATTTCATTTGACTTATTTCTATAATTCCTAGTCTATCCTCATTGCGTATGGCTTGTTATTCTTAATCTTTCCTCAGTTTTTTGGCTTGTGGTTTAATTCTTATGGATTCCAATGCTTGCAGTCTTTCCTTAGTGTTCATGACAAGTAGTACTTTAAGTCTTGTCGTAATCTTGTAGACTAATGGTCGTATCAACTACTGTTCAGCCAAGGGGGAGAGAGAGAGAGATACTGATGCTCTGTACTTGAATGTTATGAAGACACTTAATGAGCCCTGGGGGTTCTGAAGGCCCTCATGTTTAATGATAAAAAATATACTTCTGATATTACCCTTCATACGTGTGTGTCTGGGAACATTTTCGGCGAAACATTCATTCTAAGTCTTCTTCTCTATGGGTTCCCGTGAAGTGTCCTCTACCTGGAGGTATTGTGTCATTAGTCTCCTTCTAGTGGTGTCCAGTTTCATTATTTTCTACTATTCTGGGTGACAAGATAATCCTGCCATTGACAGAGTATCTTCTGAGGGGCAACAATTCACAGAAACCAACACAGAAATAGACTTTCAATTAGACATTACGCCAGACGTGTCCCCAGAATCACACAAAGAGCAGATCAGCAATATATACTATGTTGGTAACAAAGAGCATTTGAGCGTGTTTGTATGTTTGTTGTTGTGTTTGCGTGTTATTGTCTGTGTGTGTGTTCATGTAAAACATTTTTACGTTCACTTAATTAATTTAAAGTGAAATGAATAATTCGATGTATTAAAAAACATGAATTAGGTATTTCCGAAAGGGTGCCCCTCAAGTGAGGTTCCTTGACGCTGGTGTGGGGCTCTTGATCTAGGGAATTGGATCTTTGCTCCAGTTCTCTGAACTGAGCCCGAATACCTTCCACGTCCCACCCACAAGCTCTGTATGATAAAATTAATAATAATAATATTTTTAATAATAATAACCGAAATGGTGAATCTCTGCGGTTGGCTGATTTTTTTCCCCTTCCTTAACATCAATTATAACTTCAGAACGCCTTATCCGATCAGCTTCAGATTTTCTGCGCTTGTTTACTCAACATGAATAAGTGTTCATGCAACTGGAATGTGCCAGTGTCTGTTAGCAGTTTTATATAACCCATTCCTAGATTCTTGAAATGGGTCCAACAACTTTTAACGGCCTCTTCTGCTTAAGTTTCAAACACTGAACACTGTTGTATCCTACTTAGACGCAGGTGCAGACTGTTATTGAAGTGTGTAAGTCCAAATTTTATGTGTTTATTAGCTTGGAATTTTGTCCTCTTTAAATCGCGTTAAATACACTTCAGTATACCTGAATTAGACACATGCAACACTTGTGTATCTTTATTGAGGAAACGTTTCTCCACGCAGTGGATTTATTAGTCCTAAACAAAGAAGAAAGGTGAAGATCAAAAGGAGTTTGAGGTAATCAGTCCCTCAGCGTGGTGTCGATGTAATCAGTCCATCAATCTTGATAAGGCACCAGGTGCCACTGGCGGAGACGGGGCCGTCAGTGGCACCTGGTGAGGATGATTGTCCAGTTTCTTACTGGAGATTTCTACACTTGTCCCAGCAATGTGTCTGGTATTTTCTGGTAAGACGTTGAATAGTCTTGGAGCCTTACTTATGTTTTTTTAATCAGGGGAAACGCTAAGACCGTAGGGAAAATATAGCACGTGAGGAATAGGAGGCATTCAAATTTGATCCAAGGATGGGGAGGACACGTCCAGGATCTTACATCCAGTACAACACCCTGGAAGTTTAGCCAATGTAGATACAAATTTAGCAGATTACTAAGATATTTACAAAACTGAAAATCGATGGATTCCAAGTAATAAATGAAGAATGTCTTTTCCGATAAACAACAAATATTAAGCGACGGTGATTTTTTCTTAATGGAAGAATCCCAGTGATTTTACTAAGTTAATTAGTGTGCAGTAAGTGGAAAATGTCTTTTGATCGGCTTCCAATCCTAAATACTGGCGAATCATAATTAAAAAAAATTGAGACTGATTTTGGGTTGTGCAAGTGTTGATTTTTCAGTTTTATTGAAGAAATAATCATACAGTAATATGTAATTACCTAATCTCCATTCACTTCAAACTTTCAACACTGATACACAAGTAACCTCCACATACCAGACAAACTTATGGCGACGTTTCGTGTGACAAGTTAATGGTGAAAGTCGGACCGAAATGTCGTCCAAAACTTTAGTCTATGTGTTGGTTATTTGTGTATTGTTCCAGTTACTGTATTGTGCCTTTTTATTCCTTTCATCAGTGATCTGCAGAATGCAACATTTAAAAACAATAATATTTTTCTTCTTTTAGGATTGCAGCGAATTTTAAATTGAAAATAACTAAAAAAAAGCAAAGAAAAATATTACGGCGTTCGTAAATGTCATGAGTTTAGTAAGCCCTTAAGTCTACTTCACTCCGGTTAAATTCCAGAGTTCGCATTATTCTCTGCTACAGTGGTCTTATCTTACAAGGATTTAATTTATAACTTCTGGCTTCAAATTTTCAACAATGGTTTACTGTAACTCGCGGAAGGTTCATGCAACTAGTGCCATGTTCAGATGGCAGCTATTGCTCAGTATTATATTGTTTCTTCTCGGAATATGATTCCTTGGGATAACTTGAGAAAGCCTCTTCTGATCGGCATCAAACTTTCAGCACTGGCGTATCATAATTAGAAGACAGTCGGGATTGTTACTGGAGTGTCAATTTAATTTACTTAAATTAATTTACATAATTTTCCTTGTAATACCTTCAGCTTATCTCCTCTGCACGGCTTAAATCTTTAATGGCTGATGAATCCAATACGAATAATTTAAACTTACAAGTTTAGTCCATGTGAATACGAATTTGCCAATATCTTATAAAAGTTTTTAACTTGGAATTCTTGGATTTCATCTGATAACTAAAGAATGCTTATTTACTTATATATATATATATATATATATATATATATATATATATATATATATATATATATATATATATATATATATATATATATATATATATATATATATATATATATATATATATATATATATATATATATATATATATATATATATATATATATATATATATATATAGTAAGAACAAGAACTAGTAAGAAAATAGAAGAAAACCCAGAGGGGTGTGTATATATATGCTTGTGCATGAATATGTAGTGTGACCTAAGTGTAAGTAAAAGTAACAAGACATACCTGAATTCTTGTATGTTTACGAGACAGAAAAAAGACACCAGCAATCCTACCATCATGTAAAACAATTACAGGCTTTCGTTTTACACTCACTTGACAGGACGGTAGTACCTCCCTGGGTGGTTGCTGTCTACCAATCATGACGCTCTAACCCACAGGACCTCCAAATCCTACAAAAATCAAGCACCCAGCAGAGCTAGGCGTTTTGTGTCATGTGATTTTCGCTCACCATGAGGCGGTCCAAAACGATATGGGTTCGAATCCTCGGCTAGTCGCAGTGTTTTTATTGATTCAATACCACTCGTTCGTGGTTACAAAAATACATTTATACTGCTTGTGGAGGCTAGTGCACCAATCGGGGAATAGAATGAAATTAGCTCAGAGGCACCCTCACCAGAGTATGTCCTCGGATCAAGGTAAAACACTTAGCTCTGATGGGTGCTTAATTCTTGTAGGGTCTGGTGGTCCTGTAGGTTAGAGCGTCATGTGATTTTCGCTCATCATGAAACGGGCCAAAACGACATGTGTTCTAATCCTAGGACATACCAGATAGTACATCACCAGTGGTACTAACGAAACACAAAGAAAGGCAAAACATCCCAAATGGTATTTCCTGCTTCATATTTGCAAATATTCAGGGTCTGAAATCAAATAAAAATGACAAAGTTAATTATGTCAGTGGGCTCCTATCAGAAGCGAATGCCATGTTTGGAGCATTTACAGAAACACATTCAAGGGATGTTTTGGACGGAAAGATTCAGATAGAACACTATAACATGTATAGATGTGATAGAATTAATAGGTCACAGAGAGGAGTAGGACTCTATGTAAAAGATACTCTCTGTTGCACAGAAGTGCTGAACTCTACGAATGATATAGTAGAAATCCTAGGCATTAAAGTTGAAAATAGGAATTTAATAATTATCTTAGTATACAAACCACAATCAGCAACTGCTGAGGAATTCACAGATCAGTTAAGGAAGATAGATAGCTATCTGGGTAGGATAGGAAATCCCACCAAAAATATTTTACTCCTTGGAGATTTTAATCTCCCTCATATAAAATGGAAGATGGTGCAACATAATGTTATACCAGAAATATCTCCTGGAAGCACCCCGGCTCAACAGGCACATACCAGGGAACTAATGAGGCTTTGTGAAAAGTACTCATTAAACCAACAGATAATTGATCCCACTAGAAATGAAAATACCCTGGATTTGATATTCACAAACAACGAGGAACTAATCAGAGACATAACAGATACAAAAACAATATACTCTGATCACAACATCATAGAAGTTCAAACGAGTATTAACCCAGGGTCAGGGAACTGCGGCACTAATGTAAGTTTAATTTTAATAACCATAGAATTGACTGGGAAAAAAATAAACCAAGGGCTATTAGAAAATCCTGGGAATCAGACATGAGCGCCCTAAATCTCCACCCGTGTCTAGAGAAGCTGAATACAGAAGCATACAAGGTATTTATGAAGCACGTACCAGTGAGGAAACCCAGAAGAAGATCAGATATAGAGAGAGAGCGTAGGAGATGGTACAGAAGAAGAAAACGGATTACTGAATTGATTAAAAACACAAATGTGTTGCAACAGAGGAGAGATAGCCTTAACCGAGAATCACTGAATTAGAACAAAAACTAAAGATGTCATACCTAACAGAAGAAATACATAGGGAACAAAGGGCCATACAGGATATTGCAAGAAACCCAAAATATTTCTATTCCTATGCAAAATTCAAGCTAAGAACTACCTGTAGAATTGGACCATTATTGAGAGGAGATTCGTATACTGACGATGAACAGGAAATGAGTGAAATCCTAAAAGAACAGTATGAGTCGGTGTTCAACAACCCACTAAATGACAGCAAGGTAGAAAATGCAGAAATATTTTTCACTCCAGCAGAAGGCCACGCAGAACAACTAACTGTTATTAGTACAAATCCTATAGATTTCGAAAAAGAAATGGACAACATGCCCACTCACTCAGCACCTGGACCAGATTCATGGAATGCTTTATTTATAAAGAAGTGCAAAGTACCATTAGCAAGAGCCCTCAGTATTCTTTGGAGAAAGAGCTTAGATCCAGGTGAAATACCGGAGGCCTTAAAGAGTGCAGACATAGGTCCTTTGCATAAGGGAGGTAGTAGAGCACTAGCTAAAAATTACAGACCAGTAGCACTAACTTCTCACATCATAAAAATCTTCGAAAGAGTGATGAGACGGCAGATTACAAAGTTCATGGACCAGCACAACCAGCATAACCCGAAACAGCATGGCTTCAGAGCGGGACGATCATGCCTGTCACAGCTGCTGAACCATTATGACAAAATTACGGAGGCATTGGAAGACGACCAAAACGCAGATGTGATTTACACAGATTTTGCAAAGGCGTTTGACAAATGCTATCATGGAGTGATAGCGCACAAAATGAAGGTCATGGGCATTACGGGGAAGGTAGGCAGATGGATTTTCGAGTTCCTAACACAGAACACAAAAAGTAGTAGTGAACAGGGCAAGATCCAGCATCAGCGAGGTCAAAAGCTCAGTGCCCCAAGGCACTGTCCTGGCACTTCTGCTGTTTCTCATCCTCATAGCAGACAAAGATAAAAACACCGGCACACTTTTGTATCATCATTTGCAGATAACACTAAAATAAGCATGAAAGTCACTACGGTAGAGGACATTGAAAAATTACAGGAAGACATAAGCAGGGTTTTCCAGTGGGCAGTGGAGAACAACATGACGTTCAAGGGTGATAAGTTCCAGCTGCTTAGGTATGGAAAGAATGAAGAACTCAAAAGGAACACTGTATACAAAACTGAAGAAGGTCACCAAATAGAACGAAAAAACACGTAAAGGACAAATATATATTATATATATATATATATATATATATATATTATATATATATATATATATATATATATATATATATATATTTTATATATTCTGGATTAGGTAAAACTTCATTTTGGCTTATATCAACTCACCCCATATAAGACAATGAAAATTTTTATGCAATAATTTGCCAAAATCATTCTGAAATAACGAAAAAATTTTTTTATTGTGTTTGTTTATTATTAAATTAATTTAACGTATCTAAAATATATTTTTTTTTATAAATTAAATTGGCTTTTGGTTTTAATAAGGTTATAAGTTTTCAAAGTTTCTCTTGGTACAAAATTATAATTCTTACATTAACATAAATTAAAAAAATATCCTTTAAACGTATAGGAAAATTTTTGAAAGTACTTTAATTTTAGATGAGTTCTTTCTAATTTACCATTTTACCTAATCGGCAAAAATATATATATTATATTACAATATATATATGTATATATATATATATATATATATATATATATATATATATATATATATATATATATATATATATATATATATATATATATGTCGATTGGTAAAACTTGATTTGGCTTATATAGCAACGCTCACCTTCCATATAAGACAAGTGAAAATTTGTGTATGCAATAATTCGCCAAAATCATTCTGAACATAACGAAAAAAATATATTTTATTGTGTTTGTTTATTATTAAATTAATGTTAACGTATCTAAAATATATTTAGTTGGGTTAGGCTAAATTAAATTGCGCTTGTTGTAATAAGGTTAGGTAGGTTTCAAAGTTTCTCTTGGTACAAAATTATAAATTCTTACATTAACATAAATTAAAAAAATATATCTTTAAACGTATAGGAGAAAATTTTAGAAAGTACTTAATTTTAGATGAGTTCTGCTATTGACAGTTTTCTAATCGGCACGACATATATATATATATATATATATATATATATATATATATATATATATATATAATATATATATATATATATATATATATAGTATATATATATATATATATATATATATATATATGTCAATGCATTAGGTAAAACTTGATTTGGCTTAAATAGCAACGCTCACCTTGCCATATAAGACAAGTGAAAATTTGTGTTTGCAATAATTTCGCCAAAATCATTCTGAACATAACGAAAAATATATTTCATTGTGTTTGTTTATTATTAAATTAATGTTAACGTATCTAAAATATATTTAGTTGGTTAGGCTAAATTAAATTGCGCTTGTTGTAATAAGGTTAGGTAGGTTTTCAAAGTTTCTTGGTACAAAATTTTAAATTTACGTTAACATAAATGAAAAAATATTTTTAAACGTATAAGAGAAAATTTTAGAAAGGACTTATTTTTAGATGAGTTCTTGCTAATTGACCAGTTTTACCTAATCGGCACGACATAATATATATATATATATATATATATATATATATATATATATATATATATATATATATATATATATATATATATATATAGGGAGGTACAACCTCTAGAACTTTACTGGGGACCCTCATCCTCAGAGAAGACAATAAACGTTCCTCAGGGAAAACTCGAGGTTCTTCCCGGAGGTGTTTGTATATTTTCTTCTCCTACCACCCCCTATATATATTATATTAGTTCTTTATTGATAGACAGAATACATTGACATAAAACACAAACATGAACATGAATACATTGGTACAATATATAAAAAAATATGAATCTCCTCCAACTCCTCCGAAGCCGGACGCGAACCCAGTATGCAGCATGCATTTCCCCTCTGGATGGCCACGCTGAGGCGCTCGAACATGAAAGTGGCTGCCCTTGGGTCCCTGGTGGTGTCGATGAGTCTGGAACTGGTCTTTAAGGAAATGTGTTGCATTTTTTCCCCATGCTCCCAAGGGACAAATTGATACTGTTGGCTTATGTTCCTGTACTTGCCGATCTTGTACTCCTCCCTGTGGTCAGCAGCTCCTCCCTGTCGCCCGACACTGTGAAGGATGTAGGTGTCAGCCAGTGTCGACACACAGGTATAGTCCCATGCTAAGAGCTTGCCATTCTTCCAAGGATAGATGGTGATCCCTGTCGGGGCGGTTTGCTGGGTTGTGGGTATTGTTGGCTGCTAGTGATCGGGGCTCTCTCTCTGCTGGCCATCCAGCTGAAGCAAAGGTTCTCTTTATGATGTCATTGACTTCATTGTGTCTTGCATGCCTGACCCTTGGTTTTGGAACAGTTTAGACCATGTAGACCATATTGGTCGGCTTGCGCATCGCCGCAAATACACGTATATTCCGTGTGAATTGGGGCAGCAAGGCGCAGAGCCACTGCAATACGGAGGGTCTTAGGTTCGAGGCGTGTTCCCATTGCCGATATGGGAACTGTTTGGAGGAAGTCCCCAGAGTGTGGTACACTCACAGCTAGGTGACGGGCAGTCTCCCTGTCTGATGTTACAGCCCTAAGCATGTTGGCAAGCATCTTTTCAGTGATGGGGCCGTCCCAGCTTGACTGTTTGTAAGTCAGTTCTGCACTAGGTTTCGGTGCTGGAGCAGCAAGAGTCTCCCATTCAGTGATGGCACTGGCGTTGCTAGGGTCTTGTATTCTTGCTGAATCACTGAGGTTGTCCGGAAGAATTTGTTTTATTAGCTCATTTGATGCTATGGAAGAGGATAGGAAAGCTGGTGGGGCAATCTGGGAGGATTTGCGTACTCCCAGCCCCCCAAGCCTGACTGGAAGTGAGGCTTGCAACCACTGTCCATCTTCGAGGGAAAGATTCAATACACTCTCTATTGCCGAATAGGTAAAATTGGACAATTAGCAAGAACTCCTTTAAAATTAAGTCATTTCTAAAATTTTCTTTTACAAGTTTAAAGATATATTTTTTTATTTATGTTAATGTAAAAAATTAATAATGTTGTACGAAGAGAACCTTAGAAAACTTACCTAACCTTATTATAACAAGCGCAATTTAATTTAGCCTAATCCAACTAAATATATTTTAGGTAAGTTTACAATAATTTATTAATAAACAAACACAATGAAATATATTTTTCTCGTTAGTTTCAGAATGATTTTTGCGAAATTATTGCATACACAAATTTTCGCTTGCCTTATTCGGCAAAGAAGAGGTAAGGAAAGTTAGCTGTCAACAGTAATACTTGTGTAGTATATATTTCCTAGCAACATTTTTAGGCAGGCTCCCTGGACAAGTTTAAGTCAAGTGACCACCTTGCACACAGGCCACTCTTAACAGGCCTCTGCCTCAGACTCAGGCCCCGCTTATACAGCAGGTTAGGTTCCTGGCTATTGCTGTAAAGTGAAACATAGGCGGTCACGCGAGGTGGAGCTCCGTCAAAATTGCGTTTACTGATAGTCACGAAGGAGACACAGTGTGGGAAATAAGTGTGTGTAACCATAAAGTGCATATACTCATTTGAACCAACATAAGAGGAAAAAATATGGACTATAGTGTAAAATATAGAGTGCCGGTGGAGGAACGGTTACTGTGGGAATAGGCCTGACAGCGCCAGCGAATTATTGCCAGATACATTTAAAATCGGAGGTGGAAATTAACAAACAGATATTGAACTATATAAGTAATATAGCGAGTGGCAACTATATATATGTGCAGTGTCACAGTGAACTAAATCTGTAGTAAGATTAATCGTAATAAATCCCCAGTATAGCGTAAAATATATGGTGTAGCATATAGAAATATCAAGGACTGGCACTAGTGAACTACTCCCAGAGGTCCCGAGAAGCGGAAATTACTATAGTTATAAGTAACAAAAACAAGTGATGGTGGCATTGATGTGCAGGGAATCACAGTATACATAAAGGGAGTATACAATTGATGTGAAGTGTCTTTCTCGTTGCCACTACTAAGCAAGAAATAAATTTTCATGGGAGTGTAAGGGGAAATTTCCGTAGGCCGAGGTGCCGTGTGGAAAATAAAGCAATGACCTCAGTATATTGCAGTGAAAAGAAAAGCGTATCTTAAATAAATATAGTGTATATCCTTATAATAACCAGAGTACAGCACAGTGATAAAATAAGTGTAATTTAAAAAAAAACAATAGACAATGTGGCAGTGTGGGTAACTCTACTGATAGTGTTGACATGGGACAAGTGATATTCATAGATTTGAGTTACCACATATAACGAATGGACTAGGATATTAGGACATAATAGAAAGACCTAGTGAACCTAAATTGGCAGGGGAAAAAAACAAGGATAGTGATTAAAGAAAATGAATGTGGTTTAAAACGTGGCATCACATGCTAGTACAGGCACCTGAGTGGTGTGCTTCAGTCATACGTCTGGCAGTGTTGCCAGACAGCCACGGAGGCATACCATACACAACCATAAAACACCATATGCACCATACCACAATATCCTGTCTAGACCAGTGTGAGGAACTCAGCAAGACCAGTAAATTAAAATATATATATGAGTGATCAGAGAGGAATAAATATGGAAAGAGTTATACAGTGAACAAACCGAAGTAAATGCATATTATAACAATAATATAATATAATGTGTAGTAAGTCTCCATAATCAGTACATCACACATACCCATGCATTGACTTCATCACCAGAGTAGAGCAGTAAGGTAAAGTGAAAATAGGGTTCTAGTGATGCACAGTTGCAAATAGGATAAAGGCAGGATGGCAGTACAGTATACCTGTGGGACATGTGAAAAGGTTTTTGGGAAAAAATCCAGAATCACATGCAACCTTTGCTTTTCAAAACATCATGTTACATGTTCAAGAATTAACACAGCAACCAAAAATGACATCCGTCAAGAAAGGTGTTTCTGGATCTGCAACAAGGCTGTGGAACTATGGACAGATATCAGGAAAGCACTCATGAGGTTAATAAACAATAAGCATGGAAAAAAGAGGAACTATTGAAAAGTCTACCCGGTACATATAGAACATGGGAAGATAGGAGATGAGTAAAGACTAACACACAGAATGACCAGTCTACAACAATTGAACCAAAATTAAACAGTCATCCACTGGAAAAAACACAGGAGTAAAAAAAATTAGCTAACTCAGCCCCCAGCCCTAGGACTGACCCAGACCCAGCCCCCAGCCATAGTGAAAATCCAGATTTGGTTAAAGATGCTTCCACAGCCACCACAGCCATAGCCTCCTCAATGCACTTTTCATCGAAATGTAAAGACCATTCTTCCATTTGAAACTTTTCAATCATTTCCTCCATCAATTTATCAGCCTCTTTGTATGTTGACTTGTAACTTGCTGCTTCACTTGTTGTAGCAATGTCTGTGTTGTAGCAATGTCTGTGTTGTAGCAATGTCTGTGTCATCAAATGACAACTGTTTGCATATCTTGGCAGCTTTTCTTGTGGATACTTTTGGGGATATCAACAAATTGGTTGCAACTTTTGTTGTGTTTTCTGGTTGGTGGAGTAGTACTTTCATCTTCATCTTCATTCTCGCTCCTTCACATTCACTACCACTCTCACTCAATGACAATTAGTAATTTTCTGAGTTGCAACTTATGATTAGTAAAGTAAATATACGGTGATTCATATTTTTCATTAATTTGAGTTGCCAATTAGTACTTTCCTGAGTTGCTACTTATGCGTAGTAACGCAGATGTATGGTGATTCATAGTTCTTACTTAGGGATGACCAGTTTTGAAAACTGAGAGGAATTAGGGACTTTTTCATTTTTTTAAACAGAAGTTCATCGATTTATGACACAGATGTTTTATTTGGAAAAAAATGTAAAAAAGAAATAAACCAAGTGTGTACTCACACTAGGCCCACTCTCTCCCTGCTCCATGAGTTTCATCATACCTCTTCTTAAAGCTATGTTGGATCCTGTCTCCACTACATCACTCTCCTGATTGTTCCACTTCCTGACAACTCTACAACTAAAGAAATAGTTCCTAACATTCCCTGTGACTCATGTGGGTCATCAACTTGAAGATGTGACCCCTTGTTGCTGTGTCTCATCTCTGAAACATCCTGTCCCTATCCACCTTGTTAATTTCTCTCAGTATTGTATTTGTCGTTATCATGTACCCCTAACCCTCCTGTCCTCCGGTGTCCTCAAGTCGATTTTCCTTAACCTCTCCTCGTAGGACATTCCCCTTAGCTCCGGAACTAGTCGTATTGCAAACCTTTGCAATTTCTCTAATATCTTGACGTGCTTGACCACGTGTGGGTTCCATACTGGTGCTGCATATTCCAATATGGACCTGACGTACATGGTACATAGAGTCTTGTGTACGATTCCTTATTAAAGTGTCGAAACGCTATTATTAGGTTTGCCAGGCGCCCATATGCTGCTGCAGTTATTTGGTTGATATGCTTTTCATGAGATGTGCTCCATATTATACTCACCCCAAGGTCCTTTTCCTTGGGTGAGGTTTGCAGGCTTTGGCCCCGATCTTCATGATTTTGCACTTGGTGGGGTTAAACTTCAGGATCCAGTTGCTGGACATGGACAGGCTTGCAGCCTGTCCAGATCCCCTTGTAGTCCTACCTGATACTCACCCAATTGAATTCTTCGCATTAGAGTCACATCATCTGCAAACAAGGACACTTCTGAGTCTATCCGTTCACTCTTGTCATTTACATATACCGGAAACAGCACCGGTTCTATTACTGACCCCTGTGAAGCCCGCTTGTCACAGGTGACCGCTTTGATACCTCGTCACGTACCATGACTCGTTGTTTCCTTCCTGTCAGGTATTCTCTGATCCAGTGCAGTGCTTTTCCTGTTATTCCTGCCTGCTCTCTAGCTTTTGTATTACTCTGTTATGTGGAACTGTGTCGAAAGCCGTCTTACAGTGTGTGTGTGTGTGTGTGTTGTGTGTGTGTGTGTGTGTGTGTGTGTGTGTGTGTGTGTGTGTGTGTGTGTGTGTGTGTGTGTGTGTGTGTGTGTGTGTGGAGAGAGAGAGAGAGAGAGAGAGAGACAGAGATAGAGAGAGAGACAGACAGACAGAGAGACAGACAGACAGTCAGACAGACAGACAGATAGATAGAAATAGATACATATACATACATACACCCTTTCGAGTAAATATATAAGAGATAGAGAGCTCTCAGTATATATAACCTTCCTTGTTAATGTGGAGTATTGATGCGTGAGGAACTTCGTAGTCAGTCCGTAGTGCGTGTTGACGTTCGTACGGTCGGTCAGTCAGTCTGTTGACCGTGCCAATATGAAGACAGATTGGTCTGTAAACTTTACATTTCGGAATTTCGAAGTTATTCCTGAATAATCCGACTCAGTTAAGTGGTTCATGAGCCACTTAACCGAGTAGAGACCCCTTACCTCTCTCTTGACTCTTATTATAAGTATTAATCATGCTGTCCATGTTTTAGACAGCATGGCTACATTAACACGCTACCTTAAGCATGTCTGATGAGTTTGTGCTTTATTGAAGACTAACACACCCCACGTGCATTATTATTATTATTATTATTATTATTGTTATTATTATTATTATTATTATTATTATTATTATTATTATTATTATTATTATTATTATTATTATTATTATTATTATTATTATTATTTTTATTATTGTTGTTATTATTATTATTATTATTATTATTATTATTATTATTATTATTATTATTATTATTATTATTATAAGGTGAGAATGGGAGGCAATCAGGTTCGATCCAAAGAAGAGTAGGAGAGGTGCATTTCATTGAATCAAGAGCGAATAATTTGATGTCTTACGATCTAAACTATTTGAGTTGGCGCTGAATTTACAATAATTTCCAATAAACTCTAAAGTCAATTTCCCTATTATTTCCGCATGTGATCGTTTTTCACACGTTAAATGTGTGAGAGAGGAAGACTCCAGAAATTACATTACACGTGTGTGTGTGTGTGTGTGTGTGTGTGTGTGTGTGTGTGTGTGAAAGACTATAATAAACACGTTACAAGTGTGTTGATTATTATCTCACAAAAGGGGCAACTTGTAGCTGTTGTGGTAGCGCCTACGGCTCATGTCTAAAGACATAGCGATCGATCCTGGAAAAGTTGGTCATGTTTCCTTGCATCAGCAGCAGTAAGTAGGTACCTGGCCGTTAGTCAACGGTAGTAGGTTGCTTTTCAGGGCGAGGGTGGTATACGTACTATGCATATTGGGTGCATAGAGAGACAAGGTTGCTGGGTTATAGGATACTATGGAATATCTGTCTTGTATCATGTAACAGAAACTTATCTAGTTTACAGGTAGGAGGAAGAAGAGTTTCTTCTATGACAGGAGCTACTACCTCTGCCATCCACCACTACCAATACTTCCTGCAGCTTTACGACTCACTCTCCACGGGCTCAAATCCCATCCGTTCCGTGGTTAGGTTTGTTTTCAATAGTGTTATTACGATTTCGTGAGTCACCAATACTTCTGCTTTGCCCTGGGTGGCCCATAGTCAACTGGTTGGTTCCTGGTTCTTGCCAACAAAGAATCACTAGTTAATAATCTTGAGGTTAATGATGAGATTGGGGAAAGCGATCACAAATCACTTAATTTCAATATATCATGGAATTACCCAGATAACTGCAATCAAGTCTCTGTTCCAGACTTTCGCTTGGCCGACTTCATGAGGCTCAGAAATTACCTGGGTGGGCTAAATTAGGATGACCTTACTATGGGTCAGGTAGGTAGGGCTGGTTGCCAATATAACATATTTCAGAGCATAGTGCTAGCTGCCCAGACAACTTTTGTTCCTAGTAGGGAAAATAGATCTAACAAAAATGATCCCAAATGGATAAATAATTGATTAAAACAGCTCATTGGTCAAAAGAGAGGCATATATAGAAGTATCAAAAGAGGGAAAGGGCAGTTAAGAAATCAATGTATTCAATTAAAGAGAGAAATACACAGTGTGTAAAAAAAAGGAATAAGAAAATCAAAAAAGGATTATGAGGCTAAAGTCGCAAGGGATTCGAAGACTAACTAAGATTAAGGACAAGATAAGCCCACTTAAGAGTAACTCAGGTCAGATCACTGACAGGGATAAGGAAATGTGTGAACTTTTCAAAGCCTACTTCCTCTCAGTTTTAACTCAGGAAGATACTAGCGAAATTCCAGAAATAATAAATTATGTAGAACAGGACGATAATAAACTATGCATTATTGGGGTAACTAGTGACATGGTCCTCAGACAAATAGAGAAATAAAAACCTAACAAATCCCCAGGCCCTGATGAACTGTTTGTGAGGGTTTTAAAGGAATGTAAAGAGGAACTTAGCATACCTTTGGCTAATCTTTTCAATATATCACTACAAACTGGTATAGTGCCAGACAAGTGGAAAATGGCAAATGTAATACCTATTTACAAGGCAGGTGACAGGTCCTTAGCTTCGAACTATAGACCAATAAGCCTTACCTCCATAGTTGGCAAATTTATGGAATCAATAATTGCCGAAGCAATTCGTAGCCATCTTGAAAGGCATAAATTGATTAATGAATCTCAGCACGGTTTTACAAAGGGGCGTTCCTTTCTTACGAATTTACTTACTTTCTTCACTAAGGTATTTGATATTGTGTATATGGACTTCAGTAAGGCTTTCGATAGAGTTCCACATCAAAGGCTGTTGAGAAAACTTAAGGCACACGGAATAGGAGGAGAAATGTTTTCCTGGGTAGAGGCATGGCTGACAAATAGGCAGCAGAGAGTTTGCATAAATGGAGAGAAATCAGAATGGGGGCACGTCACAAGCGGTGTTGGGCCCCTTGTTCACAATTAACATAAACGACAAAGATTAGGGAATAAATAGAGACATAAGCAAATTTGCTGATGACACCAAAATAGGCCGACCAATTCATTCAAATGAGGACATTAGAGCACTCCTGGAGGATTTCAATAGACTGATGCAGTGGTCGGAGAAGTGGCAGATGCAGTTTAATATAGTCAAATGCAAAGTTCTAAATGTTGGACAGGAAAATAACCATGCCACATATAAACTAAATAATGTTGATCTTAATATTACGGATTGCGAAAAGGATTTAGGAGTTCTGGTTAGCAGTAATCTGAAACCAAGACAACAGTGCATAAGTGTTTGCAATAGAGCTAACAGAATCCTTGGCTTGATATCAAGAAGTATATCTTTGGTTAGGCCTCATTTAGATTATGCTGCACAGTTTTGGTCACCGTATTACAGAATGGATATAAATGTTGTTGTTGTATGTTCGCCGGTACATCCGGCCCGGGTCTTCTCCAAATGGTGACCCGGCATTGGCCCCCTGGGTAGAGGGTGTCGGTCATCTTCTTCTTTCTCCTTTCTTTGGGGCCCCTGGGTGGGGGTAGGATATAAATGCACTGGAAAACGTACAAAGGAGGATGACAAAGTTGATCACATGTTACAGAAATCTTCCCTGTGAGGATAGACTGAGGGCCCTGAATGTGTACTCTCTAGAAAGGCGTAGAATTAGGGGGGATATGATTGAGGTGTATAAATGGAAAACAGGAATTAATAAAGGGGATGTAAATAGCGTCCTAAAAATATCTAGCCTAGACAGGACTCGCAGCAATGGTTTTAAATTGGAAAAATTCAGATTCAGGAAGGATATAGGAAAGCACTGGTTTGATAATATAGTTGTGGATGAGTGGAACAAACTCCCGAATACCGTCATAGAAGCTAAGACGTTGTGTAGTTTTAAAAATAGGTTGGATAAATGCATGAGTGGGTGTGGGTGGGTGTGAGTTGGACCTGACTAGCATGTGCTAGTAGGTCAGATGCCGTGCTCCTCCCTTAAGTGAATGTGACTGACCTGACTAGGTCAAGGCATTGGCTTAAGTCGGTGGGAGAATTGGACTTGCCTTGCATGGGCCAGTAGGCCTACTGCAGTGTTCCTTCTTTCTTATGTTCTTATGGTCGTCCTGGCTTCATTGTACACTACAATATATATCTTCAAATGATGTTATTTTGAGGATATTTTTGAAGGGATAGACTTTTAAGCCAGTGGAAGGTCTGGGGTCATCTGACCAATGCTACGGTAGCAGGTCACCATATTACTAAGTACGAAGCAATAATCGGTTCATGACCCTCTCTACTTCCATCTGGGATGTAGGAGAATACGGCCTCGAGCCTCTCACGCACTTACTTTTTGTGACTAAATCTGGTGTCAGGAAGCATTAGTCAAGTTTCCTGACTAATCCTACCTAGCCTATTGAAACTGTGCTCTAACTTTAGTGTTGCAACAACCACAGTCAGTCACTGTATTGTATCTAGGTGACTTACGTGTTTGCAATTCTGTCTATTGCTTTAATAGTATTATATTTACAAGGAAGTACTAAACCCGCAAGGATCACATAGTGGCTCTGAAAATAAAAATAACTCTATCACGTATTATTTTTCTTATCTTTAGTGTAGTGCATACAATGACAAAATTTAATCTTTTTAACATAATTTCATTATATTTGCATTACAAAAATGAAAAAGATTTCCATTCGGTCATGCAAACATATTTACATCAGAGTTTTCAGGCTTTATCTCTTGTGTTTACTTTAGCTCTCCTGCAGCAGTGTCCAGCAGTAGTCTACCATCACACTGACCGTCAGGCTTCCTCTGTCTTGGTGGAATCGTTCACCGTTGGGTTCTGTCTCACAGAAACTGTGCTTCGAGCAAAATTAATTTGAGTTCAGATTTGAAATCAATGTCCTAAAATTAGTAAGAAACTCGTTTCCAAACGTGTTACTAGGAATGGGATGGTAGCTATAATACCTCGGATTAAAAGCCATGCACTAGCATCAGACACTCCTTGAAGGGTCTGGCCTTCCCCAACAGCTCTGTTGTATGAGCTTCACTATTAATCCACAGTCTGGAGAGAAAACTCTGTCCAAATTTTATCAATAAAATGTAAGTTAATAGTAAATTGTTTCAGTAGCTCGACTGTGACTTAGTTTTTTTTTTTTCAGGTCACAGAATTGGGACACCTATTTTTCAAGTCTCAGAAATATGACTTTTATTTTTCCGATTTTTTTATTGTTCAAGGTTAAGATGAGATTTTGCAGTCTCAGTTTCCTAAGGAAAAAAAAAAAAAGTTGTGTTTTGAGTCAGTTTTCATATGGATTACCTTTTCTTCGACTCTCAAATTTGCTTTCGTCTTATATGAAATTCAGGACCAAAAACTGGACAAAATACTCAAGTCAGATAAATATGTTATAGTGTTCAATATTCCCTTGATGTTTTATATTTGATATTTATAGCTATGAAACATTGTATTGTGTTGTCTTTACTGCCCAAGCTATAAATTCTTCAGCGTACTTTAGGTCACTGCTTAACTCTCTTCGTACTGGTTCAGTGGGTTTCCAAACGTTCTACATTGTGGTCGCTAACAGCTCACTCTCTGATCGGTCAACAAGAAAATGTATCCTCTGGCCTGCGAGGGTAGAAGCATCCACTACTCTGGTCACAGGAATGTATTGTTACGACGTTACTATAATAAGTATCAAAGACAGACAGCAATCACACTTAATAAACTACAGTTCCGGACGAAAAGTCATAATACAAGTTTCACTTCATATATAATCTCAAAGGCTCCCTAAGAATGCAACCCTTTCTCCTTCATCAAACGTCGATTATTACTAATGCTATTTTAAGTAAACTTTTAGATTTAAGGTATCTAAATCAGATTAGATTAGTATAAGTTAGACTGTCGTCTATAACTACCAACTAACCAATCATCACTTACCATAAATTCAATAATACATGAAGTGATAAAAAAAATTGAAATAATAACACAAAAGGAAGATGTACCGAGGGCACGTTAAAACAGATTGTCAGACAATAACGTTTTTATTCCAGCGTGACAGTCAAATATTCGGCGTTTATAGCCAAAGTGACATACTGACGTTGATTAGATGGATGGACAACTGAACATGACGGTGTTAAGTTAATTGTTTCAGTGTTTTATAACCAGTTTCACGAATTTTGATATTTAAAATGTTGCTACCTTCTCGATATCATTTACGCATATTGTGAAAGAGCATCGTCCGAACACAGACCCCGAACACAGGGTCAGCTGATTGCAAGATGTTGTTACTGCTATACTAAGGCTAGGTTATAAGTACCTCTGGCAGTACGATTTGTATGAAGATGTCAATGACGTAAAATTCAAAGTGTGTGGACAGAGACAAGGGCCTTACACTGGAGTGTCCACACAATCAGCCTTTCAGAGACACCTCTGTGCAAACCTTACAAGATATAGCAAAACACCTTATTGCTATTGATAAAATATTTGAAATCTTGAGGTTGTATTCACATTTTGCGTCGACTAGACAAACAAACTCTCTTCTTATCTTAGAGATTACAACCCAGCTATGACCAATTTTTTTTTTTTAGTGGTAATAAATAATTTTTTGGGGGGTATGTATTCCTTACTGTACTGTGTACAACAACTATATGAAAGAATTGTAAATTACGAAATGACTAATTTTTCTTTCTAGTGATGTAATAATGCTCAGTGTGGTCTGACAAAGACCCATTGTGACATCTGTAATCGTGTTTTTTGTGCTACCACTCACAATATGAGCTGCTCATGCTGCACATCTAACTCCAACATGGGCCCATAGAGAAGCAACCATAATGGAGGAGGTATCCGCTCCGGGGACACCTGAATAGACGCATATATCACTATAGGTGTGGTAGTGTGATGATGTAGTTTTGTTGTGGTGGTGTTGTGTGGTATTGGTGTGAGTTCTCAAGCGTGGATGATGGTGGTGCTGCGAAGCGGTGGTGGTGGTAATCATGTGGTTAAGTATTTAATATTTAAAAACATTAAAATACGTTACCTGAGCCCATTTCAAGATTTGACAGACAAAAGTCTGTCATATATATATATATATATATATATATATATATATATTCACTTTTATTTTTGTAAGATGTGGAGGCCTAAAAAAAAAGTTGTTTGGCTTTTTTGGGGCTCGTAGGAACGTAACCCTATTTTTTCCATAGGTTCTTCAGTTCATAAAGATTGTCTGGTTTGCCGACTCTAGAACACACACCGTCTCTGTAGTAAAATATTTAGTAAAGCGTGTGCTGCATGGCGCTCTTTTTCACAAAAAGCAAGTAGGTATATAAAAACACGCGCATATTCGAATGCAACGTTGTGTCAAAATTTCAAAGCAATAGATGAGGAACTTTCGGAGATTTAGGATTTTGAACAAACGAATATTTACATTTTTATTTATATAGATTTACTAAATATTATAGGGAGGTACCAGCTCTAGAACTTTACTGGGAACCCTCATCCTCAGAGAAGACAATAAACGTACCTCAGTGAAAACTCGAGGTTCTCCCCGGAGCTGTTTGAATATTTTTTTCTCCTACCACCCCTATATATATTATATAATTGCTTTATTAAAAGGCAGAATACATTGACAGAAAACTCAAACATGAACATAAATACATTGGTACAATATATCAAAGATTATGAATCTCCTCCAGCTCCTCCGAAGCTGGAAGCGAGTCCAGTATGCAGCATGCATTTCCCCTCTGGATGGCCACGCTGAGGCGCTGGAACATGAAAGTGGCTGCCCTTGGGTCCCTAGTAGTGTCAATGAGTCTGGAACCCATTTCTTTAAGGAAACTTGTGGCATTTTTCCCCCATTATCCCAAGGTATCTGATCCCATTGGGACAAATTGATACTGTTGGCTTATGTCCCTGTACTTTCTGATCTTGTACTCCTCCTTGTGATCAGCAGCTCCTCCCTGTCGCCCGACACTGTGATGGATGTAGGTGGCAGCCAGTGTCGACACACAGGTATAGTCCCATGCTAAGAGCTTGCCATTCTTCCAAGGATAGATGGTGATCCCGTCGGGGCAGATTGCTGGGTTGTGGGTATTGTTGTCTGCTATTGATCGAGGCTCTCTCTCGGCTGGGCATCCAGCTGTAGCAAGGGTTCTCTTTATGATGTCGTTGACTTCATTGTGTCTTGCATGCCAGCCCTTGGTTTTGGAACAGTTAAGACCATGTAGACCATATTGGTCGGCTTGCGCATCGCCGCAAATACACGTATATTCCGTGTGAATTGGGAATTGGAAATGCAATGTCTGATCATTACTCAGCTCTTCGTATGTTTCTGTGAATTTTAGTGGGCAGTTGGGAAACACTTGACGGAGTAAAGTCCCACATGTAATAAAAAAATTAAATTAATAAAAAAAGGATCAACAATAATTCAAATTATTATAAAATATTGATATGTTACAAAATAAATAGTCATTTCAAGCATTGAAATACAAATCATACACACTAGCCAGAACTTTGCTGCTATACACATAAAAGCGTTATTGTGCTGATTGTTTATATTGTTGTCGTCGCTGAAGCTTCCTGCTGCTGCAACTCTTCTTGCAGCAGCTGCTTCTTTGGCAGCTGCTGTTGCTTACTGCTGCTGATGGGATAGTTACTGCTGCTGGTGCTTACTGCTGCTGATGGGGCAGTTACTGCTACTGTTGCTTCTCCTTCAGCTACTGATGTTGCTCTTACTATTATCAGTACTAAGCTGCTTTGCTTTATCACAGCGCCGCTGCTCTAACTTATATACGAGATTAAACTTAATTGTTATTCCACTGAAAATGCAAATTTCTTATTACACATATTTTCAGTTGCTTGATAGAAAGGAGAACAAATTTTTTTTTTCATTGACGTTGTAAAGGAGGACGTGACATATGATTCAATTTTCTGATAACATCAGAGCAAATCAATTACATTATGTTTGCTTATGTGGAAAAAGGAAAACTTATTTTTTCTAGGCGACATAATATAATATACAGGAGTTTGCTTGGATTCTTGTTCTCATTTACTGTCTCTCTCTCTCTCTCTTCTCTCTCTTCTCTCTCTCTCTCTCTCTCTCTCTCTCTCTCTCTCTCTCTCTCTCTCTCTCTCTCTCTCTCTCTCTCTCTCTCTCTCTCTCACACACTCACTCACACACACACACACACACACAAACACACACAGCTCAGGGGACTGTCCTATGAAGAAAGGTTGAGGAAAATAGGACTAAGAACACTGGAGGACAGAAGGGTTAGAGGAGACATGATAACGACATACAAAATACTGCGGGGAATCGACAAGGTAGACAGTGACAGGATGTTCCAGAGAGGGAACACAGAAACATGGGGCACAACTGGAAGCTGAAGACTCAGATGAGTTAAAGGGATGTTAGGAAGCATTTCTTCAGCCATAGATTAGTCAGGAAGTGGAATAGTCTAGCAAATGATGTAGTGGAGTCAGGAACCATACATAGCTTTAAGACGAGGTATGATAAAGCTCATGGAGCAGGGAGAGAAGAGACCTAGTAGCGGACAATGAAGAGGCCGGGCCAGGAGCTGAGTATCGACCCCTGCAACCACAATTAGGTGAGTACACACACAAGGAAATATATGTCGTGCCGCAAAAGTAAAATTGGTCAATTGGCAAGAACTCATTTAAAATTAAGCCCTTTCTAAAATTTACTCTTATACGTTTAAAGATATATTTTTTTTTAATTTATGTTAATGTAAAGATTAATAATTTTCTACCAAAAGAACCTTAGAAAACTTACCTAACCTTATTATAACAGGCGCAATTTAATTTAGCGTAATCCAATTAAATATACTTTAGATAATTTTTCAATAATTTAATATTAATTAAACACAATGAAATATATTCTTTTCGTTAGGTTCAGAATGATTTTTGCAAAATTATTGCATACACAAATTTTTGCTTGCTTTATTCGGCAAGAAGAACGTTGCTGTTTAAGCCAAAATCGCAAGTTTTACCTAATCGGCACGACATATATATAAACCTCCAGGTGCTAGCGAGATTCGATTACCTCTAGGAAGTGAATGTGAAGAAAGTTGCTGAGCTTGCATTAAGGGACAACTGACTTTAAAAGAGAAGACTACGCAGCCTTCAAGCAATCCCTAAGTGAGGTGCCAAGAAAAAAGGAGCTAGATGGAAAGACAGTAAAGGAAACGATGGAATATATAGCTGGAATATACTGGATGGCAGAGGAGAAATTCATACCTGAAAGAAGATACTCAGGCAAGAACATATCGAGCCCAGAGGTGCAAGAAGGCAATAGCTAAATGTGCTAGAGCATAGAAGAAGTATAGATAGTAAAGAATGCAAGAGGACAAGGAAGAGAACAGAAGAGCCAGAGATGAATACTCATGGACAAGAAGAGAGACTGAACTTCAATTTGAGAATGATATGATATTGAAAGAAATGGGAAAGAAGACAAGTGTGAAGGACTAGATTATAAGACTGAGGAGGAAGGAAGGAGGGGAGCTCACAACGAACGTTCAGGAAGTTTACAAAGTACTGAACAGAATATTTAGGGAAGAGTATTGGAGCATCTGGACAGAAGTGATTTCGAAAACAGCAAGCATGGTTTTAGAGATGGTAAATCCTATATCACAAATCTTCTCGAGTTCTACGACGGGACAACAAATGTTTAGCAGGGAAGGGAGAGAGGAATTGGTGGACTGTATAGTTTTAAATTGTAATAATACGATCGATTCCTTTATCCACTACAGTGGATGAAGGAATACTGAACCAGATGCCGGGATGGGCGATGGGGTAATGAAGAGAATGCAAATAGGAGCAGACCAAGAAAGACTACAATTTGGACAAGCTGGTGGATTGAGCTGACAAGTGGTTATTAGAATATAACTCCAGCAATGCAAAAATATGAAAATCGTTCCAGAAACAAAAACTGCAAACCTCGGTGCAAGGAAAGGACCTCGAGGTGAGCATAGTCCCGAGTATATCAACAGAGTCACATATGAAGTGAATAATGAGCGAAGCAAACTCAAGACTGGTAAATTTAAGGGTAGCCTTTAGGAGCTTCTACAAGCTGGAGTTTACGACCTTATACACGGCATATGTCAGGTCACAACTTGGAGTATGTAGCTCCAGAATGGAACTTGTATTTGATATAGCATGTGAATAAGTTGGAAAAAGTGAAAAGTTTTGCAGTAGATTTAGTTCCAGAGCCGAAGGGAATGAGCTATGGGGAGAGACTAGAGGAGTTAAATCTGACAATACTACAAGACAGAAAGGCCAATGGTGATATGATTACGACATATAAAATACTGAGAGGAATGGACAGGGTGGACTGGGCGAGTATGTTTAAAAAGATGGTTTCAGTTACACGATGACACAGCAGGAAGTTAAGACACTAATGAGTCACAGGGATGTTAGGAAACTTTGATTAGGCATTTCATTTTAGTGACCAGCAAGTGAACCAACTGTAGACATCGAAGAGGCAGAGGCAGAATCCACACATAACTTTAAGAATAGTTATGATACGACTCACGCAACCAGGAGAGAACGAACCCTGTAACGGCTAGCAGAGAGGCGATGCCAGGAGCTAAGAGTCAACCCCAGCAACCACAATCATGTGAGTACACACACTTTCAAGCGCCTTTCCCAAAACACACACACACACACACACACACACACACACACACACACACACACACACACACACATACACACAACACATTATTTTGCCAATCTAGTATATACCGCTGATATGCTATTTATGTTCTCTTTGGGGACTTGTCTGGCGTAATATCTACTCCCAAGTCCATTTTTTGTGTCAGTTTTCGTGAATTGTGGCTCCTCATCAGATACTCTGTCACCGTCTTTAATATTTTGTCCCAGAAATTAGACAAAAATGAAGTTGGACACCACTGGAAAGAGAAGAACGACACAGTATCTCCTGGTAGAGGACAGTCCACGGGAAGACTGATAAAGAAAAAGTCTTGGATGTGAGTATTTCACCAAAATTTCTGCTGCGTTCAGGTTTGGCTTCAGATTTGCACACAGTAACAGTGTCGTTCATGTTCATCTGGAAAAGGAATTTATTTTAACTCTTGAAGTATCTCTGATTTACTTACTGAGGACTTCAGTGTTGAGATGGCATTGTGTATCATTTAAACATTGTGTGACATAGCAAACTGACATAGTACCTGACCATCCGGCCAGCAGTAACAGCCTGGTTGATCACACCCTGATCCACCACGAGGCCTGGTCTCAGACCGAGCCGCGAGGGCATTGACCCCCGAAACCCTCTCCAGGTAAACTCCAGGAGTGACCCACGCTTCCCTTGCAGATTCTTGAAGACCTTTGATAACATAAAATATATGAGGATATGCACATAACCAAGGCTTATAATTCATCGGCAATTGTTATTTTGTGCAAGAACAACTATCTGAGCAAAATGGAAAATCTTCTGAATAATGAATCCACATAATCAGTCTTAAGGTATAATCTATTCTATAATAAGACGAGTTAGTTTTACAATAAATTAAAGTAGCTCTTAGTTAAGAGGTAATGAATTTTTAAGTTATAAACAAACATAACTACTCTTCTGTCATATGATTTAAAAAAAAAACGCACCAAACTACTAACTGAGACAAGCTTATAATAATAAACTGAACGAACGGGTTAACTTACATCTTAAACCCTATAGTAGGTAGGATTTCCATTTCTAATATATATATATATATATATATATATATATATATATATATATATATATATATATATATATATATATATATATATATACCTCTATCCCTCTCGCCTGGGCCTATCTTTAAACCCCACCAAATGTGAGATAGTTTCCACCAATCCACAAATGATCTAGAACATTAGGGCTGTTTTACCAGGGCACGAGCCATTGATCCAGCCAACAGCACTCTCCTTGGTGCTCCTCTTGGGCCCAATGCCATCGATCTGGTCCTGGAAAAAAATCCCCAGCCCTCAGGACGATGGAAGGTAGGATGAAAGACATCGATACACATGATGCCTTCTACCTACTCACCAGGTGCCTGTCAATCCCAAAACTTACATACTTCCTGAGATGCTCCCCAGCCTTCAACAGTCCGAAACTCAAGGAATATGACTCTCTCCTCAAGACCATGCTAGAGAGTGTATTGAATCTTTCCCTCGAAGATGGACAGTGGTTGCAAGCCTCACTTCCAGTCAGACTTGGGGGGCTGGGAGTACGCAAATCCTCCCAGATTGCCCTACCAGCCTTCTTATCCTCTTCCATAGCATCAAATGAGCTAATAAAACAAATTCTTCAAGACAACCTCAGTGATTCAGCAGGAATACAGGACCCTAGCTACACCAGTGCCATCACTGAATGGGAGACTCTTGCTGCACCAACACCAAAACCTAGTGAAGAACTGGCCTACAAACAGTCAAGCTGGGACGGCCCTATCACTGAAAAGATACTTGCCAATATGCTTAGGGCCGTAACATCAGACAGGGAGACTGCCCGTCTCCTAGCTGTGAGTGCACTCACTATGGGGACTTCCTCGAAACAGTTCCCATTTCGGCCATGGGAACACGCCTCGACCCTAAGACCCTTCGTATTGCAGTGGCTCTGCGCCTTGCTGCCCCTATTCACACGGAATATACGTGTATTTGCGGCGATGCGCAAGCCGACCAATATGGTCTACATGGTCTTAACTGTTCTAAAACCAAGGGTTGGCATGCATGACACAATGAGGTCAACGACATCACAAAGAGAACCCTTGCTACAGCTGGATGCCCAGCCGAGAGAGAGCCTCGATCACTAGCAGCCAACAACGCCCACAACCCAGCAAACCGCCCCGACGGGATCACCATGTATCCTTGGAAGAATGGCAAGCTCTTAGCATGGGATTATATCTGTGTGTCGACACTGGCTGACACCTACATCCATCACAGTGTCGGGCGACAGGGAGGAGCTGCTGATCACAGGGAGGAGTACAAGATCTGCAAGTACAGGGACATAAGCCAACAGTATCAATTTGTCCCAGTGGGATCAGAGACCTTGGGATCATGGGGAAAAAATGCAACACGTTTCCTTAAAGAACTGGGTGCCAGACTCATCGACACCACCAGGGACCCAAGGGCAGCCACGTTCATGTTCCAGCGTCTCAGCATGGCCATCCAGAGGGGAAACGCATGCTGCATACTTGGCTCGCGTCCGGCTTCGGAGGAGCTGGAGGAGATTCATAATCTTTGATATATTGTACCATTGTATTCATGTTCATGTTTGTTTTCCATCAATGTAAAATATATATATATATATATATATATATATATATATATATATATATATATATATATATATATATATATATATATATATATAAAA
>WNWK01005776.1:0-15000 GCA_009830355.1 Cherax destructor | reverse complement strand
TTTAAGTTGACCAGTCTAGTAAACGTTGACGGTCTCACTCACTTTACATTACCTTCGCGAGGCAGTTTTCAGATTTAACAGACTTTTTTTTTTTCAAACTTTACAGACTTATGTGCAGGAGCTGTTATTCTAATAAACGTTTTCTGAGTCAGGGAAATAACTGAGTGTTGCTTCTCTATGAACGTATTAACAATGATTTTTTGTCAGAATCTTCGAAGTGCAGTTTCACTTCTCCACATTCTCTGGATTCTGTTATCTGTCTGTGAGGAATAAAAAGGCAGGATGCCGTCACTGGGACAGTACACAAATAACCCGCACATGGAAGACTAGTTAAGGGTGTGATTAGATAATGGTCGTCATAATTTTCATTCTCCCATTTGTGGGTTATTTGCATATTGCTATCTGCCTATTATTGTACATTGTTCATTTCCATCTGCAGTTTCAGACAGTCATCTTCAGTTTGAATCCTCTTGGAAAAATAAACACATAAGCAGTATAATGTGATCCTTTATTGGGAATGTTTCGCCCGTTTGTGACATGATAAAGCCCACTGTGTGGGCGAAAAGTTGTCAATAAAGGATCACATTATACTGCTTATGTGTTTATTTTTCCGTTGTGTCGGTATTTTGTACCATTTATTTCCATTGAATCCTCTTCATGTCTTACAGGTTCGACTAACATAGAAACATTATGTTGTAATATGCCATTACAGGACATATTACAACTATGGTAGAACGCTGCTCTGTAGTAATTGCATTCATATAGAGAACATCTGCAATTCCATTTTGTGAAGTGATATTAATTTTTAAAACGGAGTTATTTCAAGATCTGTATCACTGACACAGTGAAGAATGACATATCACCCTGACATGTCATTCTTCAATGTGGCTGCTACAAACACCCACTTCGGAATGTCATTCCACGTAGTGGTAGTTACAAGCACATACCCTGGTATGTCTTTCCAAACTGTGGTAGATACCAACACCCACACTGGTAATCACCCACGCTGGTAATTACCAGCACCCACCCTGGTGTATCATCCCACACTGTGGTAATTACCAGCACCCACCCTGGTGTATCATCCCACATTGTGGTAACTACCAGCACCCACCCTGGTGTATTATTCCAAATCTCATCGAAAGAGTGATGAGATGTCAATTTACAAACTTCATGGAACAGCACAGTCTGCATAACACACACCAGTACGGTTTTAGAAGGGGATAATCATGACTATCACAGCTGCTGAACCGCTATGATAGAATTACTGAGGCGTTGGAAGAAAATAAAAATGCAGATATGAGATACACAGAAATTGGCAAAGACGAGCCAGACGAGCCTGGCCCATGACCGGGCTCAGAGAGTAGAGAAATTCTCAAAACTCTTCAAAGGTATATCAAAGGTAAGGTATGTGGTGATTGCACTCAAAATGAGGGCCATAGGCATTACGGGGAAGGTAGGCAGATGGATTATCGAGTCCTAACACACAGAACACAAAAAGTAGTAGTAAACAGAGAAAAATCCAACATCAGTTCCCCAATGCACTGTCCTGGCACCTCTGCTGTTTCTTATTATCATGGAAGACATAGATAAAAACACCTGTCACAATTTTGTATCATTTGCAGATGACATTAAAATAAGCATAAAAATCTATTAGGTAGAAGACACTGAAAAATTAATGGGCAGTAGAGAACAACATGTCGTTCAGTGGTAATGCGTTCCAGCTGTTTAGGTATGGAAAGGATGAAGAACTATACAAAACTCAATGGGATCGACAAATAGAACGAAATGAACACGTGAAAGACTTTGGAATAATTATGTCAGCTGACCTTTCCTTCAAAGAACACAGTAAGACTAAGGCCATGACAACAAGAAGGATGACGGGATGGAAAATGAGAATTTTCAAAACAAAGGAAATAATTCCAAGTGTTGAACGCCCCTTTCAGAGCAAGAGAAATATCAGAGCTGGAACAGATACAGAGATCGTATACGGCCAACATAACTTAAATATGTACTCACTGGAGCGGAGGAGAGAGAGATACATGATAATATGTGCATGGAAAGTACTTGCAAGCCTTGTCCCAAATCTGCACACAACGCTAACAACATACTGGAGTGAGAGATATGGGAGAAAGTGCAAAATAAACCCAGCGAAAAGCAGGGGTGCACTGGGCACAATAAAGGAACACTGTATCAACATCCGTGGTCCCAGACTGTTCAACATCTCAGCAGAAGATACCAGAAACACTGCTGGGACAAGTGAGCATGTATTCAAAAGGATACTGAAAAAGTATCTTCACCAGGTGTCAGATCAACCAAGTTATAATGGATAGTAGGGTCAGTGGACTACCAACAGTAACAGCTTAGTTGACAAGGCGAGCACCAGACGAGCCTGGCCCATGGACGGGACTCTGGGAGTAGAAAAACTCTTGGAACTCATCAAGTTAAATGAATATATCTACCCTGGTTTGTCATTCCACAATGTGGTAGTTACAAGCATCCACCCTGATATGTCATTCCTCACTGTTGTAGTTACAAGCATTCACTATGATATGTCATTCCTCTATGTAGTAGGTACAAGCAGTCACCCTGGCACGTGATTCCACCCACACACACACACACACAAATCACCGAGGCATCACAGAGGCATCACCTGACATCATAGTTCTCATAGAAACCAGCCTCACAGGAATGATAACAGACGCCATCTTTCCAACCGGATATCAGATCCTGAGGAAAGATAGAGGGAGTAGAGGGGGTGGAGGAGTTGCACTACTCATCAAAAGCCAGTGGAGTTTTGAGGAGTTGGAAAGAGAGAGAGAGAGAGGAGAAAAAAGAGAGACTACATATTAGGAAGACCTCAGACTGGGAATCCCAAGGGGGTGTTTGCAGTGATGTATAACCCACCACAGAATAACAGGAGGCAAAGACACGAATATGATGAGAGCAACAGAGCAATGGTTGACAAACTGGCTGAAGCGACAAGAAGGGCTCCCGTGGGCAGGGGCAAAATTACTAGTTGTGGGTGACTTCAATCACAAGGAAATTGACCGGGAAAACCTGGAGCCACGAGGGGGTCCAGAAACAAGGAGGGCTAATATGATAGATGTGGTAGTGGAAAACCTCATGCATCAACACGTTAGGGACACTACCAGAGAGAGAGAGAGAGAGAGAGAGAGAGAGAGAGAGAGAGAGAGAGAGAGAGAGAGAGAGAGAGAGAGAGAGAGAGAGAAGAGAGGATGAACCAGCAAGGCTGGACCTCAAATTACCATTAAGTAGTTCAGACACTGGGGACATCACATATGAAACGACCCTTGGAGCTAGTGATCACGTAGTCCTGAGTTTCGAATAAATAGTAGAGTTACAAGTCGAGTGGGAAGCAGGAAGTATAGGACGGGAGAGGCCAAACTACAAAAGACAGGACTACACAGGCTTAAGGAATTTCCAGCACGAGGTTCAATGGGATAGAATACTGGCAAGAAAATCTGTAAATGAAATGATGATATACGTGACAACAAAATGCAAGGAAGCAGAGATGTTCCTACCCAAGGGCAACATAAATAATGGGAAGACCAGAATGAACCCTTGGTTCACCCAAAGGTGTAGAGAGGCCAAAGGTAAAGTGTACTAGAGAATGGAAAAAGTATAGAAAACAAAGGACCCAGGACAATAAGGAGATTAGTCGAAGAGCCAGAAACGAATATGCACAGATAAGGAGAGAGGCCCAGCAAATATATGAAAATGACATAGCATCGAAAGCCAAGTCTGACCCGAACCTGTTGTATGGCCAAATCAGGTGGAAAAAAAAATCAAGGACCAGATAATCATCCTGAGGAAGGAAGGAGGGAAGATCACAAGAAACGACCGAGAAGTATGTGAAGAGTTCAACATTAGATTTAAGGAAGTATTTTCAGTGGAGACAGAAAGGATTCCAGAAAGCCAGAAAGGTGGGGTACACCAACACGTGCTGGAAACAATGCACACAACCGAGGAGGAGGTGAAGTGGCTGCTAAGCGAACTACATACCTCAAAGGCGATGGGACCAGACAACATCTCTCCGGGGATCCTGAGAGAGGGAGTAGAGGTGCTATGTGTGCCACTAACAACAATCTTCAACACATCTATGGGAAAAGGGCGACTACATGAGGTGTGGAAGACAACAAATGTAGTCCCAATTTTTAAAAAAGGAGACAGACACGCAGCATTAAATTACAGACCAGTGTCACCGACATGTATAGTATCCAAAGTCATGGAGAAGATTATAAGGAAAAGAGTGGTGAAATACCTAGAAAGGAATGAGCTTATACATGACAATCATGGAAGGGAAATCATGTGTCTCAAATTTACTGGAGTATTACGACAAGGTGAAGGCAGTTAGACAAGAGTAAGGGGTGGGTAGATTGTATTTTCTTGTACTGTAAAAAGGCTCGCAACACAGTTCCACATAAGAGATTAGGGAGGTATAACAGAAAAGATACTGCAATAGATCAGAGAATACCTGATAGGAAATCAACAACGAGTCATGGTACGTGACGAGGTGTCAGAGTAGGTGCCGAGCGGGTTTCACAGGGGTCAGTCCTATGACAGGTGCTGATTTTGGCATATGGGAATGACATGGCGGGAGGAATAGATTCAAAAGTGTCCCTGTTTGAAGACGATGTAAGGCTAATGAGGAAAATTCAGTCGGATGAGGATCCCGCAGGACTACAAAGAGATTTAGATAGGCTGTAAGCCGGATCCAGCAAATGGCTCCTCGAGTTTAACCAAATTAAATGCAAAGTCATGAAGATTGGTCAGGGCAAAGAAGACCGCACACAGAGTACAGGCTATGGGGGCCAAAGACTGCAAACCTAATTCAAGGAAAAGGATCTCGGGGTGAGTATAATACTGAGCACATCTCTTGATGCGCACATCAACCAAATAACTGCTTCAGGATTTGGGCGTGTGGCAAACCTAAGAATAGCATTTCGACACCTGAGTAAGGAATCATTCAAGTTTCCATACACCGTGTACATCAGGCCCATACTGGAGTACGCAGCACCAGTATGAAACCCTATCTCCTGTTCTGGCTAATCTTTACATGGAATACTTCGAGACTGTCCTTCTTCCCACTATTGATGTACGTCCTTCACTCTGGCTCCGCTATGTAGATGACATCTTTGCTCTTTGGCCTCATGACTCAAGTCTCTTCCAACCTTTTCTTGATGCTCTTAATAATCTTGCCCCTTCCATTAAGTTTAAAGCTGATTGGGAATCTAATTCTTTGCTTCCTTTCCTTGATGTTCATGTCCACCGCTCAGTTACAGGTTTTGCCTTCTCCGTGTACCGCAAGCCTATGGACAGTGGCATGTACATTCTCTTATGCCTCCTCTGTCAAGAAAAGTGTTCTTATCTCCCTCTTTCTCCGTGCTCTCCGCATCTGTGATCCTCAGTTCCTTGAAGCAGAAATTTCCACTCTTCATAATTCATTTTCCCGCCTTGGCTACCCTTCCCATTTCATAGACTCTGCTTTCTCTCGTGCCAAACGGACTTTCTTCTCTCCTAAACCCTCTACTCCTGGGAACTCTCCTGTCCTCTGCCTTCCCTACATCTCTGGTCTCTCTAATCTCAGCAACTCTCTCCATTCCTTAGACATAAAACTTACCTTTCGCCAGACTAACACTCTTCGCACTAATCTTGTTCATACCTCCCCTCCCTCTACAGATTCTCCTGGTGTCTACTCTATTTCTTGCTCCTCCTGTCCTCTTCAGTACTTCGGAGAAACTGGCCGATCTCTTTCTGACAGACTCAGGGAGCACAAAAATAGTGTTAGGCTTGCCAACACTAATAATGCTCTTTTCTGTCATGTCAGATCACAGTCATCCCATTGATTGGTCTTCTGCTAAAAACTGTCTACCCTACGTCCAACTTTCACAGTCGCCGTTTGGTTGAATCCTCCCTTATACACAACTTTCTCTGTATGAATCTTAGCCCTGGCTTTGTCTCTGTTGATGCTTTCCTCTCCCATTACATTGTTAAATGCTCCAAACTTCAGAACACCCGTGTTTTAACCTGATTCCTTCCCCTTTCATCTCTTCCCCTTCTCCTTTTTCTCCTATGGGTTTTCTTTTATTTTCTTTTGCCTTAATTTTGTCCTTTATTTTATTCGCCTTTTCCTCTCTGGGTTCTTGTCCTACCCACGCGGGCCGCCAGTTTCATTGCAGTGCTCCTTTCCTAGAATATGACTGACTCCACTACTACTTCTACTACCACTTCTACTACTACCTCCATTATTACCCCACTCTCTTGTGCCCTTCCCTGTCTGCCTGCCTATATATACCCTTTCCACTTGTTCTGTGTGTTAGTGACTTTGTAAATGGTCCAAGTCGGACCGAAACGTCGTCGTAAGCTCCTCTCTTTTTATATGTGCGGGTTGTGTGTGTAATGAAACCCACGCCTGGTCAAGCTCTTCAGGAAATTACAAAATGTGTAAAGGTTTGCAACGACACTAGTCCCGGAGCTAAAGGGCATGTCCTACGAGGAGAGGTTAAGGGAAATCGATCTGACGACACTGGAGGGCAGGAGAGATAGGGGGGATAAGATAATCACATACAAAATACTGAGAGGAATTGACAAGGTGGACAGAGACAGAATGTTTCAGAGATGGGACTCAGCAACGAGGGGTCTAATTTGATGTTAAAGACTCACATGAGTCACAGGGATGTTAGGAAGTACTTCTTCAGTCATAGAGTTGTCAGGATGTGGAATAGTCTGGAAAGCGATGTAGTGGAGGCAGGAACCATGCATAGCTTTAAGAAGAGGTGCGATAAAGCATGGAGCAGAGAGAGAGTGACCTAGTATCGACCAGTGAATAGGCGGGGCCACTAGCTATTGTCCGACCACTGCAATTAAAATTAAGTTAGTACACACACACACACACACACATAGTAGAGCTACAGGTGGAGAGGGAAAACGGTGCTGAAAGACACATACCAGACTATAAAAGAGGGGACTACACAGGTATGAGGAATTTCCTGCAGGAGGTTATGTGGGAAAGGGAAATGGAAGGACAGTCAGTAAATGAAATGATGGAATACGTAGCGACAAAGTGCAAGGAGGCGGAGGAACGGTTTATACCCAAAGGAAAAAGAATAAATGGGAAGACAAGAAAGAGCCCCTGGTTTACCCAAAGATGCAGGGAGGCAAAGACTCAGAGTGCCAGAGAATGGAAAAGGTACAGAAGGAAAAGAACCCAAGCAAACAAGGAGATTAGTCGAAGAGCTAGAAACGAGTATGCACAGGTACGGAGGGAGGCCCAGAAACAGTACGAAAACGACATAGCATCGGAAGTCAAGTCTGACCCGAAACTGATGTACAGCCACATCAGAAGGAAGACAACAGTAAAGGATCAGGTGATAAGGCTGAGGAGGGAAGATGGGGGACTCACAAGTAATGATCAAGAGGTATGTGAGGAGCTCAACTCGAGGTTTAGGGAAGTATTCACAGTGGAGGAAGGAAGGCAGTTGGGTAGACAGGACGGGGTGCGTCACCAACAAGGGATGTATCGAGTGCTGGAGGGAATACACACATCTGAGGGGAGGTGAAGCAGTTACTCAGTGACCTTGATACCTCAAAGGCAATGGGTCCGGACAATATCTCACCATGGGTCCTTCGGGAAGGAGCTGAGGTTCTGAGTGTGCCACTTACCAAAATTTTCAACACATCCCTTGAAACTGGGCAGCTACCTGAGATATGGAAAAGGCCAACGTAGTCCCCATCTTTAAAAAGAAGACAGAAAAGAGGCACTAAACTACAGACCGGTGTCACTTACATGTATAGTGTGCAAAGTCTTGGAGAAAATCATCAGGAAAAGAATGGTGGAGCATCTGGAGCAGAACAGGTTAATCAACGCCAGACAGCACGGATTCAGGAAGGCAAATCCTGTGTAACAAACCTCCTGGAGTTCTATGATAAAGTAACAGAGATAAGGCAAGAGAGAGAAGGGTGGGTTGACTGCATTTTCTTGGACTGCAGGAAGGCCTTTGACACAGTTCCTCACATGAGATTAGTAAAGAAGATGGAAGACCAAGCGTGTATAACAGGAAGGGCACTGGAATGGATCAGGGAATACCTCACAGGGAGGCAACAACGGGTCATGGTGCGTGATGAGGTATCACAGTGGGCGCCTGTGACGAGCGGTGTACCGCAGGGGTCAGTCCTAGGATCAGTGCTATTCTTGCTATATGTGAATGACATGACGGATGGGATAGACTCAGAAGTGTCTCTTTTCGCAGATGATGTGAAATTAATGAGGAGAATCACATCGGATGAAGACCAAGCAGGACTTCAAAGCGACCTGGACAAGCTTGACATCTGGTCTAGCAACTGGCTTCTCGAATTTAACCCCACCAAATGCAAAGTCATGAAGATCGGAGAAGGGCAAAGAAGACCGCTGACAGAGTACAGGCTAGGTGGACAAAGGCTACTAACCTCATCAAAGGAGAAAGACCTTGGGGTGAGTATAACACCAAGCACGTCTCCGGAAGCACACATCAACCAGATAACCGCGGCAGCATATGGGCGACTGGCAAACCTAAGATTAGCGTTCCGTTACCTTAACAAGGAATCGTTCAGGACACTGTATACCGTATACGTCAGGCCCATACTAGAGTATGCAGCACCAGTCTGGAACCCACACCTGGTCAAGCACGTCAAGAAATTAGAGAAAGTGCAAAGGTTTGCGACAAGGCTAGTTCCACACTCAGGGACTGCCTTATGAAGAAAGGTTGAGGGAAATAGGACTAACAACACTGGAGGACAGAAGGGTTAGAGGAGACATGATAACGACATACAAAATACTGCGGGGAATCGACAAGGTAGATAGTGACAGGATGTTCCAGAGAGGGAACACAGAAACAAGGGGACACAACTGGAAGCTGAAGACTCAGATGAGTCAGAGGGATGTTAGGAAGCAATTCTTCAGCCATAGAGTAGTTAGGAAGTGGAATAGTTTAGCGAACGATATAGTGGAGGCGGGAACCATACATAGTTTTAAGACAAGGTATGATAGAGCTCACGGAGCAGGGAGAGCAGAGACCCAGCAGCGGACAGTGCAGAGGCGGGGCCAGGAGCTGAGTCTCGACCCCTGCAACCACAATTAGGTGAGTACAATTAGGTGAGTACACACACACACCGGTGGCCTGGTGGCTAAAGCTCTCGCTTCACGCACGGAGGTCCCAGGTTCAATTTCCGGCGAGGCGGAAACATTTCGAAGTGTTTCCTTACACACACACACACACATACAACAGGCCTAGTGTCTAATCGACATGTGCCTAGGACAAAATGGTAACTAACTAACTAACACACACACACATACAGGTAGTTTTTCCATTTTACTCACACATCTCGTAATTATTATTTAGTTCTGTAATTATTGCATGAACAGAAGGTCTTGTCTAGGAGTACGCCGCGGGGGGCGCTGACCCCTCGCCGCGGGGGGCGCTGACCCCTCGCCGCGGGGGACGCTGACCCCTCGCCGCGGGGGGCGCTGACCCCTCGCCGCGGGGGACGCTGACCCCTCGCCGCGGGGGACGCTGACCCCTCGCCGCGGGGGGCGCTGACCCCTCGCCGCGGGGGACGCTGACCCCTCGCCGCGGGGACGCTGACCCCTCGCCGCGGGGACACTGACCCCTCGCCGCGGGGACGCTGACCCTCGCCGCGGGGGCGCTGACCCCTCGCCGCGGGGACGCTGACCCCTCGCCGCGGGGGCGCTGACCCTCGCCGCGGGGGCGCTGACCCTCGCCGCGGGGGGCGCTGACCCCTCGCCGCGGGGGACGCTGACCCCTCGCCGCGGGGGACGCTGACCCCTCGCCGCGGGGGACGCTGACCCCTCGCCGCGGGGGGCGCTGACCCCTCGCCGCGGGGGGCGCTGACCCCTCGCTATCAACAACACGAAAGTTACAGTTTGTTCTTTCTCTTTTCGATATCATGTTAAGTGCCCTTTTGAAGGTAGGTGATGAGTTCTTGATCCAAATATTTTGAGCTTTTCTCGTCTACCTCGTACCAAATCTGATTACTGGTTTGTTCCTAAGACATTACGGGTTTAGTGCTTCCCTACAGATGTAATAATAATAATCTTGAGAAGTGCGTTGTATTCATCTCAAGCCTCGTCTGTTCTGACTCAGCGTTGTATACATCCCAAGCCTCGTCTGTTCTGACTCAGCGTTGTATTCATCCCAAGCCTCGTCTGTTGTCACTCAGCGTTGTATTCATCTCAAGCCTCGTCTGTTGTCACTCAGCGTTGTATTCATCTCAAGCCTCGTCTGTTGTCACTCAGCGTTGTATTCATCTCAAGCCTCGTCTGTTCTGACTCAGCGTTGTATTCATCTCAAGCCTCGTCTGTTGTCACTCAGCGTTGTATTCATCTCAAGCCTCGTCTGTTGTCACTCAGCGTTGTATTCATCTCAAGCCTCGTCTGTTCTGACTCAGCGTTGTATTCATCTCAAGCCTCGTCTGTTCTGACTCAGCGTTGTATTCATCTCAAGCCTCGTCTGTTGTCACTCAGCGTTGTATACATCCCAAGCCTCGTCTGTTCTGACTCAGCGTTGTATTCATCTCAAGCCTCGTCTGTTCTGACTCAGCGTTGTATTCATCTCAAGCCTCGTCTGTTGTCACTCAGCGTTGTATACATCCCAAGCCTCGTCTGTTCTGACTCAGCGTTGTATACATCCCAAGCCTCGTCTGTTCTGACTCAGCGTTGTATTCATCTCAAGCCTCGTCTGTTCTGACTCAGCGTTGTATTCATCTCAAGCCTCGTCTGTTGTCACTCAGCGTTGTATACATCCCAAGCCTCGTCTGTTCTGACTCAGCGTTGTATTCATCTCAAGCCTCGTCTGTTCTGACTCAGCGTTGTATTCATCTCAAGCCTCGTCTGTTGTCACTCAGCGTTGTATACATCCCAAGCCTCGTCTGTTCTGACTCAGCGTTGTATTCATCTCAAGCCTCGTCTGTTCTGACTCAGCGTTGTATTCATCTCAAGCCTCGTCTGTTCTGACTCAGCGTTGTATACATCCCAAGCCTCGTCTGTTCTGACTCAGCGTTGTATTCATCTCAAGCCTCGTCTGTTCTGACTCAGCGTTGTATTCATCTCAAGCCTCGTCTGTTCTGACTCAGCGTTGTATACATCCCAAGCCTCGTCTGTTCTGACTCAGCGTTGTATTCATCTCAAGCCTCGTCTGTTCTGACTCAGCGTTGTATACATCCCAAGCCTCGTCTGTTCTGACTCAGCGTTGTATACATCCCAAGCCTCGTCTGTTCTGACTCAGCGTTGTATTCATCCCAAGCCTCGTCTGTTCTGACTCAGCGTTGTATTCATCTCAAGCCTCGTCTGTTCTGACTCAGCGTTGTATTCATCTCAAGCCTCGTCTGTTGTCACTCAGCGTTGTATTCATCCCAAGCCTCACCTGTTCAGACTCAGCGTTGTATTCATCTCAAGCCTCGTCTGTTCTGACTCAGCGTTGTATTCATCCCAAGCCTCGTCTGTTCTGACTCAGCGTTGTATTCATCCTTACTTGCGTCCAAACATGCGTCATACCTCCCTACATGAGTGATTCGTTCACACATAAGCCATTCGTCCTTAATTGCGTCACTGGTCCCTGAATACGCCATTTGTCTCTAAATGCGTTGTTCGTCACTGAATGCGTCTTTTCTCTCGTGACGCGTCGTGTAGATCGCATCCTGGGGTACATTTTATCAAAATAGTTAATTACTCTATTAATCTTGGCCCTCAGAATGCCAACCCTCCTTCCGGTTGGTGTTGTTGTCAGTGTTGTTGTTGCTGCTGTTGTTGTTGTTAGTGTTGGTGTTAGTATTGTTGTTGTTAGTGTTGTTGTTAGCGTTTCTGTTGTTGTTTTGCTGTTTTTGCTATAATACTCACTAAGAAACATTAAATTACTAAAGCAGGCTACTGTGTTGCTGTTTAACAAGGTCTTCTACTGAGTTAAGTGTTTGTCTGACTCACTTAATTCTATTGAATCAAGGACCTCTAATTTGCATGACGAGTTGTAATGTACATTTGTACTTTATTAATGTCCGTTTGTTTCATGCTTAGCGTGCCGTATTTGATGTTAATTAATGTTTATTGCAAGTTACCTACGGCATTGCTTGTCAGCTGTAGACAATGACAAGAATGCTCTGTCTAAATAACTAAAAAAATATTATAACCATTTACTGTTTTATATATGTATTTATGTCAGTTAATGTTAATATAGCACGAGTGCTGACCAGTATTATTCCTTCATATCTGTTGGCCTCCCGGCTGGTCGTCACCTGGCTGGTGTGTGTTGGGGGCCACTCAACTCTACAAGGCAAGCATAGACTAGACATGTCGGTATGCTGTCCAGCGACTCCATTAACACATCACACTCTCAGCAAAATTCATAAATTATTTGTCATGAGTGAAACTTACTTTCTGCACCTAGTCATGTGTGGACATAGTCCGAGAAAGACGCTTCAGTATGATGAGTTTTGTGTGAATTTTGGTTTGTGTTCTACTGTGGGTTTTATTGGGAAAATTAAACCCTCGGCAAGTGAGTCATAAAACTCCAGGCCAACGCGTAAGCCACTGGGCCAGTGGGCTATAATAAGATTCATCCAACTAGGTATATTTATACACCATAGGGAGGTTAGCATGGGTCCCACTGTGACCACAAATGCATCTTGCATTTGTGGTCACAGTGACACAAGGTCACAGTGACACAAGGGACCACTAACCCGACACAGCCGTGACCTCACACACACTGCCTTAATTCCCCATATGTGATACATGCTAGTATAGAGTAACGTGTTTGTGGTAACTTTATACCACTTGTATGCTCCCTTAAGTTTGTGGTAACTTTATACCACTTGTATGATCCCTTAAGTTGTAAATATCATTTACTTTATCACGCAGCCCAATCATAGCCAAGGGGAATGAGTGGACGGCTTCTTGCTTATTAAATAAGCCTTATTAAAATCCTTAAATTCTCTTTAACATAAATAAAAAAAACACACGTTGCATAATATACATTACTTCACTTTCTACACACGAGTTTTTTTTTTTTAGTTTTTCATTAATAGTTATTATCAACTTGCGCAGATTCATTTGCTCTGCTTTTGTGAGTGGCGCCATGACCTTTCAGCGTGGTCTTTTCCCCATCACTTAGCAAACGGTTAGTAGTATCCCGGTTCGTGTCCTGTGTGATGTGTTCCACAAACAGATCTACTCCCTGAGACACAGTATGCTCTCTGAGCCTACTAGTCATTCCAGCTCTCCAGACAAATACTTAGTACAGTACCTTGATTATGAAGACTAGCCAGTGGTTGTCATTAGCGTAATTTCAAAAATAAATTATCGCTCTCACGAACAAATACTCATATACACAGGATATGTGAGGCCCATCTTGGAGTGTGCAGCGCCAGCATGGAACCTGCATTTGATAAAGCATGTAAAGAAGCCGGAATAAGTGCACAGATTTGCAATGAAACTAGTCCCAGAGCTGAGAAGCATGAGGTATGAGAAAAGACTAGAGAAGCTAAACCTAATGGCACTAGAGGACAGAAGGACCAGAGGTGACATGATTTCTATGTACAAAATACTGAGATGAATTGACAGGTATGACAGGACAAGTCTGCTTGAGAGTCGGGTCTCAGGTATACGAAGAAACAGCTGGAAACTGAGAGCACAGATAGGTCAAAGGGATGTTAAGGAACACTTAGAGGATCAAGAAGTGGAATGACCTACAGTGAAGTGGAAGGCGGGATCCATTCAAAGTTTTAAGAAGAGGTATGACATGCCTCACGCAACACGGATAAGTAGTACGGTCATTCTAGGATGAAAAATGGTCTTACCCTGAAATAATTCTTAAGAAAACGAGACTTTCCACTTGCATAGTTCTAGTCCCAGGTTTAACATATAAAAATTCATTGCTCATGCATGCTGTACTATTGCCTCCATCTTGGAAAATAGTGGCCATATTCCTTTCATATTTTTATTAAATCTTGAACGCTTGAAGATAGGAAAAAATGCTTTAATAAAAAATTATAGAGAGCAAAAAGATAAACATTTTTGTCATTACCTTTTTTTTTATCGTAAAAGCAACGATAACAGAGCTGCAGTTTTAATAAAAGTTGCAATTTTTAAATATTTCAATTTTCCATTAAATACTTCATAATTGCTGAGGTGCAAAAGGTAGGAATCAATTATTAAATTATGGCTCATTCATCTAGGACACTTCTTACGACCCAACTAATGTATAGGAAGAGTGAATTGGATTATGTAAGTTTGTAACAAGGAGAATTTATTACTTAGAATATAAAATTGATTGAATATCCAATATAACATTAATATTATATATATAAGAACATAAGAACATAAGAAAGGAGGAACACTGCAGCAGGCCTGTTGGCCCATACTAGGCAGGTCCTTCACAATCCGTCCCACTAACAGAATATTTGCTCAACCCAATTTTCAATGCTACCCAAGAAATAAGCTTTGAAAATTCTACCCACTCATGCGCGAGTCCCACTCAAATCCAACCCCTCTCACTCATGAATTTATCCAACCTAAATTAAGAACATAAGAAAGGAGGAACACTGCAGCAGGCCTGTTGGCCCATACTAGGCAAGTCCTTCACATTCCATCCCACCAACAGAACACTTGTTCAACCCAACTTTCAATGCTACCCAAGAAATAAGATTTGATAATTTTATTTACTCATGTGCAATTCCCACTCAAATCCAACCCCTCTCACTCATGAATTTATCCAACCTAAATTTAAAACTACCCAAGGTCCTAGCTCAATAACCCTACTAGGCAGACTGTTCCACTCATCAACTACCCTATTTCCAAACCAATACTTTCCTATATCCTTTCTAAATCTAAACTTATCTAACTTGAATCCATTATTGCGGGTTCTCTCTTGGAGAGATACCCTCAAGACCTTATTTATATCCCCTTTGTTAATACCCATTTTCCACTTGTATACC